>OZ038503.1:60032181-60167181 GCA_964036315.1 Acanthosepion esculentum | reverse complement strand
ATAGCTCGATGAAAAAGACGGCAAACTTGATGAAAACAAAATTTAATCGTCTAAATGCTTGTTATTATTAATGAAAAGACCAAACTTTTTTTTAAATTATTTTTAAAAAATTCTTTCTTTTTAGAACATTCTAAATTTTGATTAAAAAAAACCTTGTTTCTCTTTGTATTACTGGAACTAGTAAAATAACATACAATTTTTTTTTTTTTTGGTGGGGGTGACACATTAATTTGGAAAATCTTGCAAAAATAAAAATAATTGTCGGATGTTAATGAAACTTTCAGAAACAATTCACAGATGATCGAAATTATTATAAATGTTTTCTTTTATTAGTCATGGCAGAAATATTTTTTTTATATATTTATTACCTCCCCCCCCCCAACTAATTTTATGAAAATGCTAGAAATTCGATTGCATCAGGTTTAGTGATTACAATAGTTAAAAACACAAGGCTTTGAGGAATGCAAATCTTTTTTTTTTTTTTTAATTGGATCCCCCCTATCTGAAAATCAGCTCTGAATTGTAACATACAAAACTCAATAAAACAAAGATATTATTTAATTTCAAATGCTTTTATTTGCTTTTATGCATATGGACAATATTTTCTGAAAGCAAAAATTTTTTCAATGAAAAATGAATTTTTAATACAATTATTTGTTATTTCTTTAATTATAATAGATTTTTACATTTAAGTTGTTAAAATATTATAAAATTTGTTAAAAACTGCATCAGGTTTTCTAAGTGTCCTTATGAGATAGATCTTTTTTAGTATGTTGTATCATTTTGACTAATCAGAAGATCCGCAGTAATTAAATGTAATTTTGTGTTTATAATCGGGCTGTAATTATAAAGTACGGAAGACCAACCAGAATACAATTAAGTTGCATTATTTGAGTTAAGCATTGTTCTCCGCTGTTAAGGCTTTTACTTTTGCGAAACACGTGTGAAGTTAATTTGATTTTTCAATTTCAACTGAGAAGGGTACCTACAAGTATCATCTTATGAAATTTATATGATCTTATTTTTATATTAATCTCAGTTATGACATTTTTCCATAAATGAAATATCAAAATTAATAATAAAATGAATGGAAATACAAATAACACAGTAAAATGTAATAAATGTACATAAAATTATAGTATTTTATGTACACTTCTGATAAAATTTCATAAGAAAGGTACCTATAAATTAATTAGATATCTTTCTTATGAGATATGAAATTTAATCTCACTCTTAAGTCTTATTTTAATTTCTTTATATATTTTCCATAAATCATCGTAATGGTGAAAGCCAAGTACAAAAAAAAAGAATTAGAGCGCTGAAAGTTTTCCTTAAAAATAATGAGGTAAATAATTTGTTCCCTTAAATCTAAATAACTTCACTTTTTGCCTTTTGTAGAAAAAATTATGATCACGTAATCCGTCAAGACGTCATTCAACACCTGTCAAGTGATGCAAAAAGTTATGACCTGCTTTGTTTAATTTTCAAATTACATCTTTTTGGCACCGGAGCTAAGTCAACCTTGGTTCAAAATATTTTAAATAAACATTATAATTTCTGATTTTCTTAAAATAAATTTTGAAAAAATAATTGATTTTTAAAAGAATTTCAGAGTGAGATTTGGAACAATTAAAAAAGGTAAAAAAAAAATACCCCAAAAATACTTTGATCTTTCCTCTTAATAATAACATGAACATTTAGATGATAAAATTTTGTTTTCGTCAGGTTTGGCATCTTTTTCATCATGCTATGCTCTTTTTTAGCAATCTCGTGGAGGTACCTATCTATTAATTCTTTTTGTTAAGGATTATTTTCAGAATTTTACACAGTCATGTATATTAAATTAATTTTAGTTATTATACACCATTAAGGGTCAATAGAAACTATTATATTGATGAATCTTTTTCAATTAGTTTCCAATTTCTATAATGAAATATTCTATAATTAGAATGCAAATGGCTACTTAACTTGCCCATTCATTTTACCAGACACTATCTTATACTAAATCTTAATTGTTTTTATTTTTTCTTCAATTAGATATTTTGTTGCTGTAAAAATTGTCATACTTGAACAGGATGTTTTTTGTTTGTTTTTTTTTTTAATTCTTAGAAATAAAGCCAGGGTTTTTTTTTGTCCTTTTCTAAGAAAATGGTAACTTTTACCACAAAGACAGTTTAATCTTCTGCAGCTGAGTTTTTGGGTTTTTAATCTGTCAATTGTGCCATTTGGAAGATTAACCTTTTAATTACTAATCTAGACATTTGAAGATGTATTTCTTAAGCTCCATTTCTTAGTTGGGATACATAAGCTTATAGTCACTTTAGCAAAGTGACTTAACTATTTAAGTCACCTGAATTCAAATGTACAAATGTTACAAAGTTATTAGGCATACCTACGTAAGATGTATGTCTAAAGTTTTCTTTCAAAACATTTTTTTAAATTTAAGTGGAGATATAAGCTTGTCATTGTCAAAAAAGTTCTCTTTCTGATACACTGGTTCAGAAATTACAGAATATAGCTTTGTTCTTGCAATAAAAAAATAATCTTCATATATTAAATCTTAAAACATTTTCCTCTTGCCTAATCCTATTTCCCACCTGCTCAATAACGTGACTTAGTCACATGCTTGAGGCCTGCAACATTCCTAATGATTGACTGAATATACTTTTTTTTTAAACTTGCTGTAAACTATGGCCATTAACAAGTTTAGCAAACCCTTACTACTGTGGGTGCTCTACATTTGGGATTTTGTGCTGGACTAAATTAGCTTAGTAAATCCTGAGATTTGATTACTTGTTTTTATGGTACTTAAATGTAATTATTTTCAGTTTAGATTTATAGTTATCATGAATAACTTGGTATAAATTATTTCATTTTGTTCATGGAGTTAGAATTTAAATCTCTTCCTTGATTTGTTATTTGTCAAATGACAGGTTTATAGGCTTTGATCATTTTTTTCTTCTGTTAAAAGTACATTCATGAAGCACTTAAAGAATACCAAAGTTGATTCAACTTTATCAAAGTTAACAATAGGTATAACATCTTACTGTTACTATTACTAAGAGAGTAAGGTATTTATAGGAGTTATTTGCCCAAATTTTCTTTTCTGGAATCACTGGAAAACTTAAACCTTTTGTCAAAATATCTGGTAACGAGAACTGAACACAAGGAAAAATGGCTTACAGGCACATCGCATTGAGACCCAGTTCCTGTATGATTGTCAAAGTTAAGCAGTATTGAGCCTAATCAGTACCTAGGTGGATGATTGCTGGGGAATACTAGGTGCTGGATGTGTGGATGGTGCAATGGCTTGGAATCGTTAACAGGAGAGCAGAGTTGGGTTCATTATATTCAGTTATGTTCAAATATCCTTGGGAAAGATATGAATCCACCTCTTCTGAGAGCTATAGGTTATTTCAAATTTAAAGTTTCTGTATTGCAGAGTGAGTATTGAAGGACACCTGCTGTAGAGAAATAGTTATCTAGTTAGTCTTACAGACAGTTTACTAGCTGAGCATTTCAGGTATTGTGATCTTGTCAGATTAAAATAAGCTTAATAGATAATGTAGAGGTGGTATCCCAAAGTAGAAGGAAAACTGAATTCAGAAAACACTGCTGCTGTAACAGCTGCAGTACATGTGGTGCCCCTACAAACCGAGTGAGTTACGGGACTTGTGATTAATCAATCCCAAACTTTACAGTGAAAGCACATGACAAAATAGTGAAATTTCTTTCCATTTCAACTGCTGATATCTCATTTATTTTCATAATAGTAATGAAAAAAAAAAAGTCTTGATAAAATTACGATGTAAACAAATTTTGATCTTTTCTCTTTCTAAAGATACAATTCTTTCTCATGTGTTATGTGAAATTTTTATTTCACATTTTTTAAAAATTGTCACTATTTCAATGACAGCAATTTTTTTATTTTACATATTTTCAAAGTTGACTATTTCATTGTGGTGTTTCTCAAATTAGTTCCACTCAGAGTTGTCTATTTACACACATCAAAATAGTCCCATCTTAAAAAAAAAAAAAAAGACATGTCAATTTGGTGGGCAAACCATAAGGTTTGAAAGTTGTCTTTCACAAAAAATTTCTAAATTGTAAATTTTAATGGATAAAATACCAGAGAACTTCAACACTTAAAATAAATTAAATTTCCATTTTCTTGTATAGCAATGTCTCGTCTTTAATAATCAGTTGATTTCTCTATGCCCACACAACTTGAGGTGCATGGGAATCAAAAAGAGGGTATACAGTGTTCATCTCATGCATCAAAATTTGTATTGCTAACCAAGTGAATGAACATTGCCAGCTGAACCCCATTTTAAATCTGACTTGTTTATTGATGGATATTAAACAGTTTAAATCTTTTTCATATATTTTCTTTAATGATACATTTTAAAACTATTCATTGTATTTTGTTCAAACTGTCATGTTCAAATCTCTTTCACCTCACCTGTTTTTATGCATTTTCTTAAACAGAATTCATATTATAAAATAGAATAAATAAATATATAAACTGGATATATTAGTTTTTAAATTTCACGTTTGTAACAAAATAAAATTTTTGGAAAAGTGTCTAGTTTCCTTTTAATGGGCATTCATTTCATTTTCATTCGTGGCTGTCAATATTTGAGCATTAAATTGAAAATTTATTTACATTTCTTTCAAAAAATGAAAATGGTTATTTTTTATAAAATAAATTGCTAAAATTTAACTTTAGCACATGAGTTCACAAAAATTGTAATGTAATTGGTAGGTAATTTTCAAAATGTAATTGGTTCCTGTTTTTGATTATTTGTTTACTAATTCTAGGGATTAGGTCCTATTTTATAGGTTGAAATGAAATTGTTTTTTGTTTTTAAATGGATACTTTTTGCAAACTTGTCTTTTCTTTTTGTAATTTTTTTCTTCCTTAAGCTGTTATCATAATGACATTATGGAAAATAACTATAACATCTTTAAGTGGGTATATATTTTTTTTTAATTATGTATTAGTGCTTTCCACAACAGAGACCACTGTCCAGATGCTTAATAAAATTTACATTTAATCTTGGCCCTTTTTTAATGTAAGTGTAACTAATATTTGTAAAATATTTTCAAATATTCACTTTTATTTCAAAACTTTGCTTATTGAAATATAAGTGATTGGTTTTAAAAGCATGGTATTTACTTATTGAATGTAGTGCTGCTGTTTGGATGGAAATTTGGATATCGGTAATCACTTGAAAATGAGTCTTATTAGTCAGATAATAAATGGTAAATATGAACAGTGCAGATCGGGCACTTTTATTTGTGTGATGCAGTATTGTTGGAAGAGGCAATTGCATAAAATAAAATTGAAATGCCAGAGAAAAATGAATTTTCTCCTCTGGTCTCGCTTATGCTTTAGCCAGGGTACTCGCCTGGACTACTGATATGCCACAGTCTACTTCGGATTCTCTATGATATTGAAATTTTGGTGAAAAAAGGAGCAACCTATCCTTGAGTATATATGGTAATAAAATTTACATTTAATCTTTTTTTAAAAACAATGCCCTCAGAAGTAGTTTTCTTCTAAGTGGGGAAAAGCAGGCCAAAGAAGAACCCAAATTCCTTGTAATGTATGCTGGTCAAATTAAAAACTGATGAGGGGAATAGACATTACAATGATATAACTTTAAAAAGAACTTCACTTCCACATGTAAATGAATAATGGAAGGAAGAAAAGGCGCACAATGTATTTGCATATTCAAACAACACTAACATTTATTATGAACCACCATTTCAAATGACCTTCAGTTACAAGCACCAGTGCCAATGAATTGTAGTATACTATTACTCCAAGTTTTGCATTGACTAAATCATTGATATTACATTTGTCCCACCAAAGGCAGAAATGATTATTTTTGATGGCCTTTGTTGGAATATTGCACAAGTGATGTCAAAATTAGTTTTTAGAGGGGACTTTGATATAATACCATTTTCTAGAGATGATAGGATATGGAGTGTTCCAAGAATATTGGTTATAGCAGAGACTTATTCAGACTGCAAATTACCATTAGAAGAGAAAATGCAAGTGGATTATTCTAACTGTTCAGAAAGTTTTTTTCAGTTTCAATGAATTTATTTTTATTCATTTTGGTGTTTTTAGTTTGAAGATAAGAGTTTAAAGCTTTACAAAAAGCATTTATTTGACGGATTGACCAATAATGTATTTCATGAAACAAATTTCATAAAATTTTCCAAAATTTGATACATGGGTAATAAAAGGGATTCATCTTGCAGAAAAAAAAACTGTTTTATTCAATTCCTCATCCCACAATTAAAAAAGTAAAGATTCAAAGTTTCAGGTATGTACTTTCAAAGGATACTTTTTCATGGCAAGTTCAGGATGGTATACATTGACCTATTTTTACACTATTGTCAAATTATGCTTGTTGTTTTACACTGTGTAAATATGATTTTTTTTATTGATGTAATACTGGAAAAAATTATCTTCATCCTTGCTGTGCTATGAATCATATCAAGAAGTTGCAAGATATTACCTGTGGAAATGAAACCTTCAAAAGTTCCCTTCTGTCATGTCTTAACTATTTCATTTTTGAGAATGCAATTTTTCCCAAAGTTTAGGCTGGTCTGATCTAATAATTATTAATTCTATTAATATTTCTTTTTATTTATGACTATCTATATGTTATTTATTTATAATGATTGTTGACTATTCTGAAGCCTGCAACTTCAATTAAACACTGTTGAAATTGAAATTTGGCCTAATAACACATGAGATAGAAAGCTGATAAACTTTGGTCATAACTTCAGTGTTAATTATGCTACCAAGATAAATTTGGTGCCATTTTTATTTTTTATTTTGTCAAATTTTATATGCCTGGGTTTTAGATTTATTGAAAAAATGAAAAATTTTATTTTGAGATACTTATTTAAAATTTGTCAGCTCATAAAAAAAAAAAACTTTATAACCATTGACAAATTTTATAAATGAATTAAAAAAATTTCAAAGTTTAATTTTCATGTTATGCCATTTTTATATGCTTGTGATTATTATAATTATTGAAGTTTTGAAGGGAATTAACAAAATTCAGTAGTTAAGATTTTTTTCTATATTAAATCTCAATTGTCAAAATTTAGTTGAAAAAAAATTATTTCAGAGTTTGTGCTTTTTTGTTTCAATTAATGTTTAACACATAGTTATTTATGAAATGTTAATGCAACAAACTATCCTTTGCTATGTGAACAAGGAGCCATACACAAGTTCAAAATAGAAATCACAAAATATTTTTTTGTCTTTACTGCATGCTATTGGTTGTGTGTATTAAAAAAATAAACCTCCAAAACAGTTCATATTTCTGACTTGGTTATTTTATAATTGCAGGATGTGTGCTGGGCAATTCAATACTTTCCCGTCGTTCCTACTCTATGCTAGGAACAAACCATTGTACCTGGGGGCCAAGTTATTGGTGTGGTCACATAAGCAAGGCTAAAGAATGTGGTACACTGAAACACTGTGCTGCTGTCTGGGGACAGCAACCACTCAATAATCCTGTAAGTAACATTTCTCTGACATGTACTAATTTTGGTATTGGAGTTTAATATTTGAATGGAGTTTAGTGTTGACATGACAGTGACCCTGATGTAGTCATATTGGTACATGAAATATTTAGTGACTTGAGGTATTGAAGGACTTAATCCTGTGTAGATAGCGAAAAATATGGGAGAGTGGTTAATCGGTTTGAAACCTGATTTAAAAAAAAAAAAAAAAAAAAAAGTGATAAGTTTAATGTGTTTACCAAATTTATGCAAAATCCAGACACAATTGGAAAATATTTTTTTAGTAACCTATCTAGCAGATTTACACTGAAACCATACCACAATTTTCTGGTCTTGAGTACTTTAGAAGCATCGGTCACATGCAATGCTAATAGGAAGTTCTTTGTTCAGAGGTGAAATCAGTCATCTGCTGGGTGGAAGTGCATATAAACCATGCATGCAATCATAATCAATTGGTAGAGGAGGCACCAGGAATGTGCACAGGATTTTCCAGGAGTCTCCTCAGTTAGTTCGTCCACAGTCAGGTCACACTGCCATCCATTTTCATTGAAAATTCTAGCAGTAGCTAAGTTGGCAACACACCCGAATTTTAAGTATCAGATATCTCTCAATGCCTCAAGGAAAAAAAAGTATTTAGTGAATAGTGATTGATTTAGTATTTAGTTGAATAGTGATTGATCAAATTTTATATTCCCTCATTGATCAAATTTTATATTCCCTCATTAATAAATTTTATATTCCCTCATTAATAAATTTTATATTCCCTCATTAATAAATTGTTGATAGCTTTATCAGCAGTTTGTTCCTTCTGCCAGGACCTTTTCTGCTTTTCAGAAAGTTTTCCCCAAATTAAGTCATTAGGACCAAGATCACCTGGAACATAATAAAACCATGGTGTGTTGGAATGAGTAAAAAGACTTGCTGCATAATTCATTCCAGCTGGTACACAATGTAAAACAAAGAAAATAGCTACACCCAATTTATGCATCCTTCACTGTACTGTGATACCTGACATCGTGGTTACATTTCATATATGGTGATAGGTATGACTGATTATATTCTGTGCCATATCAACTAGGAGGTAGCAAAAAATATGTTGCATCTGAATACCGTGATGACAGTATCACATTTATATCACATTGACCATTCATTTGAATGAAGTATCAGCAATGGCCTCCAGTTAAATAGGATTTGTTGGTTATAATAAAACTTCTTTTTTTTTTTATTAATGGTAGTGAATTTTATGCCAATATATATTCCTATAAGTCTTAATATGGAAAGCATAAAGGAAAAGCTTGTTTTCTATAAACAACCAACTTGTCATGGTTCTTCTAATTTAATGATTTTAGACTAAAACTTGAAATTAAATGAAGAGGTATTAGTGTTATGATTAAAAAAATTTATTTTTAGATAAATCTCTATAAAAGTAACTTTTATTTTTAACAAATGAAAAAGAATATAAAATATAAAAAAAACAATTCAACACATTTAATACATGTCAGATCATTTTGCAAACTGTTATTGACTATGCGTTTCAGACAGTTTTGATCCTCACATGGTGAAAAGACATGTTCACTTTACTTAAATTAAAAATGTTCAAATCGGTGTTCTGAACTGATCAGCCCTAACACCTGACCCTTTCAGGTGTTAGAACTCGAGAACCTTGAGTTTACTTGTAGATGTCTCACTTGGGTCCAAATGTGTTTTGACCTCCTTCTTTAAACTGACAATCCTTTGTTGATGTTTTGTTTTTAGTCAGGAGGAAAAAGGTGGTAGATCAAAAATGTCAATGAGATCAAACAGAATGGAAGGAATGCTTGATTCAATGTTTTCTTTTGTGAGTCAGTGGTGTAAGTTAGATTTTTCACCTCGTAAATGTGCCTGACAATAATACCAGATACCCAGTTCAGATGACCAGGTTGATAGTTTCTTGCAAATACAAGCATGTTGATAAAATATGTATTTCTTTGAGGTTGTAGTTTGAGGTTTTATTAATAAAATAATCAAAAAATATTTTGGTCTTTCCTCTTAAGCATTTTGATGATAAAACTTCTTTTTTATTAAGTTTGGCGCATTTTTATCATTTTATCTTATTTTTTTTTTTATTATTGGCGATACCTAATCTAAGTTGACTAAAAGAAAATATAAACAGGAAGGATGATAAAATAGGATGTGTCTTAGGATAGAAAATGTGTCTTTGAAAAAATAAGAAGTGTTTTTTTGTTTTTTAAGTTTGCAGGCTAATGACCTGTATCTCTAGCTTTTGTAAGTGTGAAAAAATGAAGCATATTAAAACTTATTTGACTTTTATTGCTTGGCTTTATATTAAAAGTTCAATCTGGCAACCCTGTCTTTTTGTTTACTTTTGTATTTCTGCCATAGCTGGCTAGAAAATGTACAAACATGTGAATGACTCCTAGGCATTTAGCAAGTTGTCATCAAATTTGTGAACTTAATTAAAAAAAAAAAAAACCCCAAAAAAACAAATATGTCCCCAAACCAAGTCCTCCTCTGCTGTGCTGTCAAACATGAATGATGTTTTATTTTCAATGAAACTGCAGCTTTGTGTCTGTTTTGAAAGACATTGAACCGTTTATGATAAAATAACAGAGCAATGAATTGTTGCTTCCTTTCCTTGCAGATGATGTTTTTAGCATGATCATGAAACTGGAAAGGAACAGCTAAAAAAATAATTAATTTTACAAACTGAATAAATTTGTAAGAATTTTGTCAAACCCAAACATAAAGATGCTGCAAATATCAAGTGTGGATTTCTAGCAGATAGGGTTATGTAAAATTTATCCAAAAAGAAATGTCAACAAAAGCTCTGTCTGCATGCAAAATTGCAACAAAAATGTTCAACATCACTGAGAAACTTCTGGCAAAGTCTCCCCTTAGACCCTTTGTAAGGTCACTTGCATGGCTGAACACTGGATCCATTTGTGAAAAAAAAAAAATTGCCACAGAAGACTAGGTACCCCCACTATTTTGATTTAAAAAATTTTTTTTACTCCTTTGGAACACGTTTAAAAATTTTTTTTTTTTTATCTTATGTCAATGGTGTAACAGCTGATAATGGACATTTTGGCACCTGTTTTCTGGTAAAATAACATTAATTTGGAAAGACTTGCAAAAATCAAATAATTGGATTTTAATTAAACTTTCAGAACTTATTCACCAAAGAATTAAATTATTTTTGAAATTATTGTTTTTTAGAAAATCTTTTTTTTTTTCTTTTTTTTTTTTTTTTTTGCATATGTAAGCCCCCCCCACACACACACACACACACAAACAATTTCATGAAATTTTCTAGAATTTAAAATCATCAACAAAATGTTTTTAGCTAAGAGCAGGACTCATTGGAGTATGTAAATCATCAATTTTTGTTTTTTTCAAACTCTTACCAAATTTCCTAAAATCTGCTCCAAATCGTAAAATAAAACTTGCAATAAAACTAATTATTTAACTAGATAAATTTTAATTCCTTTTATAAATAATATATTAAGGACATTATAGTCTGAAGAAAAAAAAATTTTTAAATTAATAATTTTTACAAGAATTGTTTGCATTTTTCTTTTTAATTTATAAAGTTTCAAACATTGTCTAAGTTAGCTTATTAAGTGAAGACTATAAATCCCTTGGTGCCTATCACATCAGCCATTGTCAATGGTCAACCCTAGCTGAGAACCATGACGCCTGGTGTCTCTCACCACCAATTATGCTATCTCCTCATTTGAAAATACCTGTGAAGCCGCTTTCTGGGACAAGAAGCAGAGGAGGAAGTACTGCAATGCAATTCCATCGAGCCCAGGCCAGACTTTCAGCTGCTACTACTGTGATCATGTATTCCTGTCCTGCATTGATCTTTGTTTTGCGAAGTAAAGCCCTGATGATATTTACGAAGAGAAAATCTTAATACAAATCATTACACAAAAAATTTTTTAAATACTTTAAAAAAAATTTCTTGTGCCTGAATTTTTTTTTTAGTATGGTATTTCATACATGACATTATTGTTAAAAGGTCACGGTCGTTAACTGGAATCATCTCGGTCGTTAACTGGAATTACTACCATACTTAACCATCTCAACACCTTAGGCTGTCAATATATTGATGGAGATGTGAGAATAACAAGACCTTGTGTTTAAGAAATGCTTGTATACAACATTTTATTCTATTTGTTTCAGAACAGATTAATTTCACTTTAAATTTGCTAATTTTCCTCAAATAATATTTCTGATTTCTTCATTGCTTTCAACTGATCCATGTGACATGAATTATTGGAACCAGGTGTAGCTTTCCTTTGAACATCTCATCTGTCAAACTATTCAAAGATAAATCACAAAATTTGTGTTTTTGAAATTGATGGCCATTCACTGTGTGTGTGTGTGTGTGTGTGTGTGTGTGTGTGTGTGTGTGTGTGTGCGCGCACGCGCATCCTTGCCAATTTCAGTCCTTGAAACTTAACATAATCTTGGAAAGGCACTTAAAAAGTCCTGGAATTTGTTTTACACAGGTCTGTGGGGAACACTGCCATCCTTATGTCTCTTTCTTTTGCATTTACAGCAGTGTTTTTTAAACACAGTTGTGAAGAAAGTGCCATTTTCCACAGTTCCAACAAGCAGATGGAGGTTTGTGGCATCATAGTTCTGGACATTTTGTTGAATCTTGAATTCTATTGGCTTTAGTGGCTATTGAATTAACTAATTGCTGCACTAAAGTGTGTTCATGTATGAGATTGACCAGTTGCTAGCATTCAGCCACTACTTGTAGCATGATATCTGGATTTTGTTTGACATGTATTTTGTTTAAAACCAATGTCACTGAGTGAACAAGTGAAAATTAAACATTTAAATCATGAGTCACTGATGGATTCTATCTTAAACAGTTTACCTTCATGATTAACTATGCCAGCATATGTAATGAAATCACCAGGGTCACATTTTGTTAAATTAAGACAAAGAAATGGAGTATTAAATAAAGATAGCTCAATGAAAATTTGTTTCAATGTGTTCACTCTGCTTGAATAAACTGTCATGAATCTTTTGGAAAATATAGTTGCTATGCTGATTGTGCTTGATTAAGCTGAGTTTGTGTAACGAAAAGCTGGGTTTTCCACTCATCTGCCTGGTCAGAAAAATTCACCCCAAAAATGTCAAATCTGAAAAGTTATGAAGCTGGCAATGGTTGCAGTTGTATATATTATGGAATTATTTGCTGTTGGATGTTGACATAAAATTTTTGAGCAAATAATTCCATCAGTTTCTTCTGTTGTTGCAATCCTTGGATTGCATTATGAAATAGTTTATATCCTTGTAGCCAGATAAATTTTATTATTTTTAATGAATGACAAGGACACAAGATGTAAAACAATTCAGCACATCTAATACACGTCTTCTCACTTTTGCAAACTGTAACTGACTGCACATCTCAGTTCCGACTATTTCTGGTTCTTATATGGAGAAAAAAAACTCATTCGCTTTATTTAAATGAAAAATGTTAAAATCAATGTTCTGAACTGATTGGCCCTAATGAAAAGCCACAGCATAAGTATTTGTTTTAACCTTGTAAATATATTTCAATTCTTATTCATAAATATCTTCTATTTTTTCTTTCTAGACTGAATTTTGTGAAATGTGTGAGTACTTTGTTAATGGAGTTCAGAAATTACATACAAAAAACTTTCCCCAGGTAAGATTGTTGAAATTTTATATTTGATAACTAAATTTTTTTCTTTTTTTTTCTTTTTTTTTTTTTTCTTACAAGATACAAACTTCAGATGATTTATAAAAGAACAATGTTGTAAACAATACACAGCTTAACTTCAGATACTTTTATTCTAAAATGGAGAATATTGGATTTTTTTTTTTTTTAAATTAATGTGGAGAAATGTTTTGCTTTTGATGTTAGAAAACATGTAAAACTGCCTACCTTTTTGAAGGGAAAGTAAAAATTCTGGCTTTTTTCTGAACTTGAACACTAACCAATGGTGCTGCTGAGGGAATTCACAACTACCTAACCTACTGCAACAGGCTCAGATTGAAGAAGCTTAGGACAACACAAGATTACTTGTGTAGGATGTGGTGATAATAGCAATATATACTAAAGTATCGTGAATGAAATGAAGCTATGGTAGTTTTACTTAAAACTATACTGTAATGTCTATCCATGGTTAAGTAATTAGCATAATGGCTGTAACTAGTAGAAAGGACTAAGAAATTTTATCCCAAATTTATAGTAAAAATGAACACTTGGGCTTTGTTCTAATTATGACTTAATAAAATTATCCAAAATTATTTTATTTGACTTTTTTTTTCTTTTCTTTTTTTTAATCTTTTGCAGAAAATGATTGGCCTTTATATGGAAACCTTGTGTTACCAAATGTCTGGAAAAGAATTAAAGGATAAAGTAAGTAATTAGTAAATTACTGAAGTATCTTGGTCTTTAACTTGTTAGTTAAGTATGTAAGAGTTGTTACCTAAGTATACTCTGGGAGTTTGTAGCTCACACCAAACTCTGAATGCATCCAAAGGCATGGTGAGGATCTTATTTGTCTCATGAAATTAAGATGGCTCTCAAAAGTTAACATGTAATAGATGCAAAAAAGAATAAGCATTAAGAGACAACAAATTACATCCTAACTTTCAACACTTTAACAATTCTGAAAGAACTGAGAATTGCACATACTACTGAATACGGCAGACAACATGTCCCTAACCAATTAAGGTGCTAGTTATCATAAATTTGGACTCCATGAGGATTTATGCAAAGGATGACCAGTATGTAAAAAAAAAACAAAAAAAAAACAGACCATCTGAATGAGGATGTTAACTTTGAACTGAAGGAGAGACTCCCACCAGAAATTGTGGAATATAAAAGGATAATGAAAATAAAATATACCCTAAACATACCAAAGCATACTCAGTCCTGAAAATTGTAGAAGCCAATAGAAAACAGGGAAAGCATCAAATGCTAATTGAGAAACTGCTACATCCAAGACCAGAAAACAAGCAAAGGTTTATAACTGAAACGAAATCAAGGCTGTCGATTCCCCCCCACACACACACACACACAAAAAACCCTACTACTTCTATAGAATTAATCCACAAAGAGACAGACTGAATTAAACCAATTTTAGCCAAATTCATTGTTAATTCCAGTGAATCCATTTTCACCAATGACCCAACCGTAGAATCCCAGCACATTAGGGACCTAAGCTGAACCCCATACCAAAGTGTCAAAACCAGTCAAAGCATTTCTACCAAACAGGGGGCAAACAGTATATCCAAATCACAACCAAAAAGCAAAACTAATTGAATCCCAACACAAAATAAATTTGAGGAACTGGAGATATGGAGATTGAAAATCTGAGATGCAACTAGCAAAAATTAAAATTGATGAGTCCTCTTACAGAAATCTCTGTAGAGTTCCACCAGGAAAGTACACCCTATTAGATATAGATTAACTGTCAAAAAGCAAACCAAACCATAAGATAATGAACCCAAGCAATAGGCCACCAATTTTGTTAACTAAGTAAAATGACAACCAGGTAAAGAACTGCCATACTGCAATAGAACTGCAGAGACTTTAAACCTAACAAAGAAATCAAATGGCTAATAAATGTGGTTTGTCTGCAAGAAACACTATAGAAGCAGATCTCTAATAAGTAACAGATCGAGTGGATGTTCAAACTATACTGATCAAAAGAGGAACTCCATATGATGTGCTTCAATTAGATATTAACTTTTAAGCTATAATTATTAAAGCTATGATATATTTTACAGTAACAATAACCTCAGTTTATGTAAACCCAAAATATAAACTAAAAAAAACTTGAGATATTGATTGATCAATTTCCTGCATCTATCCATTTATTTGGTAGCTTTAATGTCAAACAGTAACAGTAAGGATTCTAATTATCTGGACTACCATAGAATCTATATTAGAGACATCTGATCTGTCTTAATGATAAATCATATGCATATCTTCATCCATTCACAGGCTCCATACCAGCTGTAGATTCATCAATTTATTCTCCAACTATTCTCATGGATTTCCAATGTAGAATCAATAATGATCAATGTGGGAATAATCATTACTCCATTTTAATTGATATCAACAAACTTATGTTAAGAGAGTTTAAAAGTGGTAACTTCATAGAGCTGACTGGCTTGCATTTATAGACTTTCTCTGTTGCAAATTAATAAATAAATATTCCCAAATATAAAGAAGCCACTAACTAGTTGCTACTGGAACACAAACAATCTCTAAATCGTTTGCTAATCCGCACAGCAAACAAACCCTGGTTTAATGTAGAATGTAAGAAAGCCACAAAATAACTTGTTTTAGTGACTATATTGGCTTGCTTGGGGTGAAATGATTAAAAACTGTAAAAGCTTTATGAAACTAACCAACAATCAAGAATCTACAGAACTACAGGGGCCCAACATTATTTTGGGGACACTTTGAAAAGTGTGCTTAAAGGTGTTTTTGCTGCGGAGAGCTTTTGTGTTGATGGGTAGGTAGTTCAGCAGTAACTGTCCATTAAAAGTATGAACATTGATTGATGGGTTTGTCTTTGGTTTCATGTTTTCTTTATTTTTACTTCAACTTAGGCGACACTATTTTTTGGACATGACACAAATTCCAGGTTTTTTAATGATTTAGTTGTCGAACGTCTACAATATGCAAATTTTCTGCAGGTAAATTGTACCCTGACCATTACATTTGAGTATCTTTACCATTCACTGCGAAAAAACATTTTAAAATCCGAAAGAAGAATGCATTCAAAAGAAGTCATCAGTTTGGTCCAAAAGAAAAGCGAAGACAGGCTCAGCATCTGAAAGATCGCCGCTGAGATGAAGCTACCGAAGTCTAACAGTTGAATACATGCTAAGTACAGACTACGAGTGGAAGAAGAGAGGACGGAAAATAACAATTTCCAAGAGAACAGAAAAAAGAATGAAGAGTGTTACGAGGTTGTTATCATCTGGAGAAAAGGTGACAGCGAAGAAAGTAAAGGAGAAGTGTGAACTTGACGTCGGTGTTTGAACTGTACAAAGAAAGCTACTTGAAATTGGACTTAAGTATGCTAAAATCAAGAAAAGAATTACACTAACGAGAAAACACAAGAAGGCAAGGCTGGAAAGCGCCAAAAGATGGATAACAAACCATGTCGACTTCAAGAAAGTGATATTTACTGATGAAAAACGTTTTAAGTTCGATGGACCTGACGGGTGGTATACATGGTCGAGAAAAGGTGAACCTGTTATTCTCAACAGGAGACAGATGGGAGGAGGAGGAGGGGTCATGGTTTGGGGTATGGTATTTCCGAACTTGTGGCTCGAGTGGTTAAAAGGACGTCAAAATAGCTTGAGCTACAGAGAACTTTTGGGAAAGAGAGCCCTACCACTCATAGAAAAAGAAATGGGAAGTAATTTTATTTTGCAGCAAGATAACTGCAGCATCCATGTGGCCAAATCATGAAAAATTGGATGTGTGAAGCAAATTTAACTACTCTGGAATGGCCTGCAAGAAGTCCAGACTTAAATTTAATTGAAAATATATGGGAAATGCTTGCAGAGCTTGTTTACGACAGGACAGAAATAATAACCAGCGAGGCTGAACTGTGGCAGCGCATAAAAGATGCTAGAAATAGACTGCTAGAAACACGAAGAGCTGTTATCAATATGTACGAACATTATGAAGATAGACTGATAGAAGTCATTGAAAAAAAGGGTGCTGCCATAAACTATTAGCATTGTTTCTGCAATGTCCGAAAAATACTGTCGCCTGTGTAATGTGAAAATTTCTAAAAAAATAAAAATACTTCTAATTTGAATTCTGCTTTTTCATTTGTAGTATTGAAACAGTTTTTAAATGTTATTGCAATTACACTAAAACAGTACAGACTGCCTGTGCTACCTAAAACTTGAAAAAATAAAGTGTCTGAAAAATAGTGTCGGCCCCCTGTATAAGAAAGCTTTTACAAAGGCTTGGCATATTAAGAATAATAAATGATAATCCTGGAAACACGGAAAATGATTGGAAAAGTGGAGAAACATGCCACTGCCATCACACTACTCCTAAACAGAATTAATATAAATAAATGTATAGAAAAGCAAGTTATAGCCAATTTATTAGCAAACTAATTTGAAAATAATTCCTTAATTATCATTGTCTTTTTGAAAAATTCAGAAACAAAAAAGAAAAGCAAAACTTTAATTTTATATCAGATAGCACAGAAGACTGAAGCACTTATTTCCATTACTGAAACAAAAGATTCTTGAAACATCCCTCCTCATAGCATATGAAAATCTGGCAAGTCTCAAAACTGTTGATTAGCCACAGTTATTTCAATCCATAAATCAGATACCACAAAATCAATTAGCTACAACTGCAACTCTATAACTAGTTGTTTATGCAAAACTATAGAAATGATGGTTAATTCTCACCTGGTTTGGTTAGAAACATACAAAACAAATACAGGAGTACACCATTTCTAAAACCATACCATGGTTGTTCAAGCAACTGCATATTATATTGGATCTAGCTTGAACATACTATAACATAAACAAGCCCCATGTTATATTTCAAGAACACTTTCAAGTCTTCAGGATAGTTGTTTTTGACTATATATATATATATAAAATATACCAATGGATCAAAAATGGAAAAAGCAGGATGTGCCAACATTCTAGGAAATAAAGATGGACACTTAGTAGTCATGATCATCAACTTAGCACTTGACATAAAAACAAAAAATAGATGCAATAAATGCATATTCTCAGATTCAAAGTTCACACTTAGAGCTGTGAGTAACACAAGTCCCCTAATTGCCAAGTTGTTAAAATGTGTTGATACTGTTCACAAAACAAAACCATCATCCTGTACTGGTTACCTTGCCATTTGGGTATCCATTGTAGTGAATATAGTTGAGAAAAAATCTCAACAGATCAAGTACCAAAATCCTATGAACGGATTTGGAACCAATCATTTGTAAATTCATCAGCAATAAGGAGCAGGAGTTATGTAATAACTGTAAAAGTTGCAAGCTTCACAATATCCAGCTAATCATTAGTGAATAGCATGAAGGCTATAGAAAGATAAGAGAAAAAGTTGTTTTGACTAAACTCCAGATAGAACATACCTACTTTACCTATTCATTCTTCCTTTAAATAAAAAAAAGGAGACTCCCCCCCCCCATCTCAATGCATTCTATCTGGAATTTTACACCATGAAACATTTATTAGTGATCTGCCATGATCTGATCAAACAAATAAGGCCTATTCAATCACACTTACTCAAGAAATATAATTATCTAACATTCAGCCTTAATACACCCAGGAAACTACACAACTTCTTTTAACTATGAATATCTTTTCCCATTTTTTGATAGAAGCCTTGAAGGTATTGATGTTGTGAAAGCTCTATTTACATTGTTTGGACTATTGTCCTCATCTTTCTACTGTTGTACACTCCGGCCTTCTTCAGGTGGTTGGAATGTCAAACTGAACCCTTTATTTCATGCCATGTCTAATGGATATCAATTATCAGTTATCTCCTGTTAATTCCCCTCTCCAAGTTCTCCACTACCTTAACCAGGTATTTTAATTCGCACTCTTTGGGTCCTGTCACTGGATCTAACTAACACCTTTATCCACTGTGCCATGTGTCCTTGAGAACATCTGTGTATGAATTTTTGGGACTTTTAAACCTAATGTCTTCAGCAACCATTTTTCCCAGAGTTCATATTGCAGTTTTCGTTATTATTGCTTTTCTCTGGCACTCCTTATTACTGGTTCCCATATTGTATTCATTTCTATACCTTGATCGGCTCAGGAGATTTTTGTGGCCTAGCATATGTGCTGATTTCTTAAGTTTGCAAATTTTCCAATGATGTATTTTATCTATGATTTCAACCTGATCCCACATGAGTGGTGATCTCCCTTTTCTCTCCATATGTTGTCAGCCACACCTGGTTTTTCCACTTCCTCTCCTTACCTTAAGGGGGCAGCCTGTCTCTTCTTTATATTTCTTTCTGCAGCTGCACGGGATAGTGTACACACAGTCTTTAATCATGTTCTCCTTGGGGGGGGGGGTCTTACTTAGGAGAGGTATCTGTGAAGTGTCGTTCAGCTTTTGAAGGTTGTCCTGATGTTACATGGACCGCAGATCCTTTGTATTTTCTCCAATAACCCCTTCACATAAGGCAGGCAGACTGTTTTCTGAGTGTTATTTTCCTCCTCTTGTAGTTCGAACAATGTAAATAGTGTATATAATACCTCATCTCAGAAATATAGACAGATACTGTTGTGAAAGCTATTTACATTATTTGGACTGCTATCCATCCTAATCTTTACTGCCATATTCACAACATTTCGGCCATTGTACACTCTGGCTTTCTAAAGGTGATTGGAATTTCGAACCAAACCCTTTTTGTCCACCAAGGTAGATCGTTCTAGTTTCATGTGTCATGGCCAGTGGATAAAAACATTGGTTAGATCCAGTGACTAGACCCAAAGAGTTAAGTTCAATACCAGGCTACAGCAGTAGTGAACCAAAAAACTTGGAAAGTTGAATTAATGGGAAATAACTGATACATCTGGCAGAGACATGGCATGTGGAACTGGAACAATCTACCCTGGTGGATAAAATAAAGGGTTTGGTTCGAAATCACCTGAAGAAGGTCAGAGCATAGAATGGCCAAAACATTGTGAATATGGCAATGAAGATGAGGATAAGTTCGAATAATGTAATTAATCATAATACCTCATCTCAGATATAGACAGATGTTGCGAAAGCTATTGGATTCAAGTCTTTTATACTTTCTTGCCTGTATGGCTTGGGCCACTGTCCCAAGTCCACACATAGTTGTCCTCTGAGGAGTTAGCTTTGAGCCTTGACAAAACATTTCAGGGCCTTGCAGCAGGCACCAGCACTCCTATCTTCTATAGGGCTATAGGAGAGTGGAGACATGCTTTTTTTTCCCTCTTGGTGGTTACAGCACTTAATAGGTAGCTATTGACTCTGCAAGGTAGATTTTCTTGTCAATATTCTTATCATGAACCCAAATTTCTTGAGGTACTTGAGTACTTTTTGCACCTTTCCTATCTCTTGGCCTTCATGGGCTTTGAGTGGGGTATCTTGGTGTTCTGGTGTGTGATTTAAGTGCCAAGTCATCATTCATGGTTGTTGTGATAGTCTTGGGGTCCACTTTTAGCTCAAGTTATCTTACACATGGATGTTGTTGGGTCCTTTGGAATTTTGGTCTTAAGGGCATTAATGAAGTCCTAATTCTGAGTTTTGATCATTTCATCACTGATGCTGTTCTTGAGATTGTAGACAATACACAAGAACACACTTGTAGATGTTTCTCAGGTTCGTTTTTGCATGAAACTAATTTTACTGTATGTCCATTTTTCATCCTATCCCTAAAGAATAGGTGTGTATTAATAGCTGATAATATATTACTTGTTCTGCATTTGGTTTCATGTTTGTGTTAGTTAATGTAAAATTTAAATTTAAATCTTATTGAAAGTATTTCTTCCTCACCATGTGAGTATGCATTCACTCATCAAATTTTCTCTTATAACAGTGCCTTGAAGATATTGCCCAGTATCTCAATGAGGTTCTTCAGTTGTTGGATCTTGGACTGGTGAGTATTTGTTTTTCTTCAACTGATACAACTGATCCTGTAAGGAAAATAATACAGTTAAAGTGTGATAACATGTTAACTATTACTAATCCTTTATTAATAGGATCCTTTCTGAGGGGAGAATTATGTAGAATTAGTTACTTTTATTACATATTTCAGTTGCTTGAACTAAACACTTGTAATCCTATCTTTTAAAACATTTTAAATCTGTAAAATTTCTTTGATTTATTTTTCCCATCATTAAAGAAGTGAAGCAAAATGTGTAACTTGCATGTACTTTTAATACAGTTCTGTCACGTCTTTAAGAAGTCCCACATAATCTCTTGTAGCACTTGTTGTATCTCTCAAAAAGTGATTGTTTTATCAATTTGAAGTGTCTTTAGGACTAAATGGGAGCAGGTTATAATAATGAATGTAGAAAAATCTCAGCTGTAACAATTAGAATTAAACAAGTTGAATTAAATTTTTCCAGATTCATGATTTCATATGACTGAGTAGCAGCTTAAGCCCGTCAATTAAGCAAGTAAATTTTTTTGTGCTGCTTGAATTAGTTTTTACATTCACAAATTCTCATTTGATTTTTATCTGGTAATGCTCCAACTAATTGTTCTTTTAGTTTTGTAATTTTCTTTTTTCTTCAACAATTTCCAACCTTTCTGCTTCATCCTTTCAATTTACCTTCTTGATAGCATGCATAAGTAACTTGAGAGAAAATTGTAACTTTCCAAATTTCCCTTTTTCTTCCTTAGAGAAAAATAACCCATCAGTATCAAATCAAAAGTACTAATTGGTGTCATTATTAGACATCAATATAGTCTGGAAACTGTTAGATGGGCAAGCAGAAATGCACAATTCATGTAGTAGCCCTCAGTTTATTATTGGACATAAGCACATGAAAAAGTAATGAAAAATAATAGCACAAATAGATCAGTTGAGAGTGACAAAATTAAAAATGTTTCTTTTTTTTTTGTGATGTAAAAAAAATCAGTTTAAAAAAAAAATAAATAAATAATATGCCAGAGACTCATTTTTCTTGGGAATTGAAGTGAATGATTTTAAATGAAGGAGTAGCTGAATGTTTAAATGTTTTATTTTTTCTTGTAGACTCAACGAGCTGTGTGCTATGCCATTAACTTGTGTCCTCAGCAGAAATCCTCTCCAATTGCAAAAACAACAGTTATAACCACCACTATGGTAACTCTACAATCTGTTAATCATTTTTATTTGTAACTGATAGATAATTTTTGGGTATGCGTGATCTTGGTTAATTTGAGGTTGTTAGTCAGGTTTGGGTTTCTAACAAGGCAATACCTATATGTATCGCTTGGATAAAAAAAAACAATCTTGTCCTCTGTAATATATTTGGTTACACAATATTTTTCATGTGCAATGTATTTGACATTACTTTTCATAATATTTCTTTGGATAAAAATAAAAAAGAATCTGTTAATATATGCAGGCTGGCTTGAAACTGCTTTTGAAGCTACTACTATATCACAAATGTTGTTTTCATAGCTGAATCTAAGATACATATATGTTCTTTTCCTTTTTTTTTTTCTTGTGATAAAACTACAGAAACTTTAATTATAGAATCATTCTTCCTGTACCCTATGTTTATAAAATACATTTTAACTTAATTTGATATTTGTTTGCTATTTTTTCTTTATAAATCAGGTTGAGCTTTTGGGATCTCAATTTCTATTTTGTTTTGTTACCTCTAGAAACCTGACAAAATTTGCCATGACTGCCAAGCATTTTTTAATGATGTTCGTCAACGTCTGCAATCCAATATTACTGTGGTAAGATTTACTGATTTTTCCTCTGCTTAAAATTATTTTAAGGAATCATCTAGTGGAGAACAGGAATGGTAACCTTTTATATGCACAACCAACCATGTTTGAGTTTTCTTTTTTTCCCCATTTAATATTACGTGATACATATGGGGGGAAAAAAGATAAATTTTAAATGCATATACATGCAAATATATATATATATATATATATATATAATTCATTTTGATATATATTCTCCCTCTTTAATTTAAGATCATTGCAAAAAAAAACAAAAAACAGTAGTTGAGTACATGGTCTCCATTATTTTTAAGAACTGTCTCCCATTGTTCTGCAACCTTGTTGATGACATTTCTGTAGGAACTTGTTTTTTTGTTGGAAGAATATTGTGAGGTATTTTTCAACTAACTGCACAGTCAAAATTTTATTTAAATTGTTATGTAAAGACAAATGAAAATCCAAAGGAACCAAGTCAGAAGAAATCCTTGGGTGTTGGGAGGTTTTTGATTTTGACTATTTTAAAGCTTTTGGTCTTGCATTGTTGTGATGGAAAATACCTTTCAATTTGCTACAATTAGCCATTTTTCTTTCATCCAAGTCTCTTAAAGTGGTAAAAGGCACTTGTGATATTAGTTTTCAAACTCTTAGCAGCAAAACTTAAGTTGCACATGAAAGTGTGTGTGTGTGTGTGTGTGTGTGTGTGTGTGTATATATATATATGGGCATGACCAAAAGTTTGCATTAGAAAAAGAATTAATAAAATCTGCATATGTTCTGATTTTTCAATGGGTTTAAAACAATATAACTACCCATTACCAAGTCCAGAGGAAATTTTTGCCAAATTAATTGGTGGCATTTTTTTTTTTTTTTTCTAAATTGTACCTGTCAGACGCTTACCTACAAGTACTAGTAGATGAATGTTCAGAACTATTAACAGTTAACACTCATAGAGGATGATAAAAATTTAACCGCCTTCCTTTCAGTATAAAGGTAGCACCAAGCATATTCCGGCAGATAATGGATACGGTGCTTCCTGGTTTGTATTGTGCTCCAGCATATTTAGATACAAAAGATGTAAAAAAAGTATTTGAGAGAATTAAAGAATAAGGTTTTAAGATCAGTGAAGGAAATTGCGAATTGTTTATGTCCAGACTTAATATCTAGGACAAATTATCACTGAAAACAGTAGAGGACTAGATCCTTCAAGGGTGAGCGCAATAAGACATGGCCACTCCAGCAAATGTAACAAAGTTACAAGCACTTTTAGGGTTTACTAATATATATATATATATATATATATATATATATATATAGTGTGTGTATACATACACACACACCAAACATGCACGTATTAAGAGTACCATTGAATAACCTGCTAAAGAAAGATGTGAAATGGAATTGGTCAGATAAATGTCAAAGTGTTTTTGAAGAGATCAAGAAAGTCTTAATGTTGGAATTGTCACTAGCTCATTTTTTACCCTAAATTAAAGATTGTGGTTGTATTAGATGCAAGTGATTTGGATATCGGGGCAGTGATACTACACAAACACGAGGACGGAAAAACTAAACCAATAGCTCATGCTTTAAGGTCATTAATTGCAGCTGAAAAAAAAAATAGCCAGATTGAAAAGAAAGAATTAGCTATCATATTTGCCATGAAAAAGTTTCATAAATTCATACCAGGTTGAGAATTCATACTACAGACAGACCATCACTCATTATTGTCCACATGTGAATCAAAAAAGTGTGTTCCCACACATACAGCAAATAGACTGCAGCACTGGAGAATTATCCTATTGAACTATAATTATAAAATGGAGTTTCTACCATCCAAAAAATTAAGTCATGCTGACAGATTATCTAGATGAATACCAAAATTCTGCGAACCACTTGAGGACACAGTAATCACAGCAATAAGGGCCAAAAATGAAATTAATAATGTATTATGCAATACTGTAAGAGAATTGCCCATAACATTGGAGGAAATAAGAATTAAGTCAGAAAAAGACGACTTTATATTGAAAATAAGGAAGCAATTAAGACTTAAAGGAAAAAATATTACTGAAAATAATGCATTTTCATTATGTAATGATGTACTTATGTATGCAGAAAGAATTGTGATACCAGCATCGTTGCAAAAATGTATGCTAAAAGAATTTCACATAGGACATCCAAGAATTTCTAAAATAAAATCCTTAATGTGCTGTTATACTTATTGGCCAAAAATGGATCAAGATATGGAAAATTTGGTGAAATCATGCAGAAATTGTGCTCTGGCTGAAAACTCATATGCCATGGTCCAGAACACACATAGACTTCACATGACCATAAAATGGAGCATACTATCTAGTGGTAATCGATAGTTACACTAAATGGCCAGAAATATTAAAATGTAGAAGACTGACTATTGTGGTAACGATAAATTTCCTACACAAGATTTTTGCAAGTTTGGTGTTCCTGACTCTATCGTTTCAGACAATGGGACACAATTCATGTCTAGTAAATTTAAGATTTTTTTAATTTAGCAATTGAACGTATTACAACTCCCCCTTATCACCCAAGATCAAATGGACAAGCGGAACGGTTTGTTGATACATCTAAAAGGCCACTAAAATAGTTGGAGAGAGAGGAGTTGAATGAAGTAATGCTACAGCAATTTCTAAGTGTTTACAGAATAACACTAAACCTGAACACCATGCCTGGAATGTCGCCTACAGAGTTGATGCTCATCAGGAAGATTAAGTCCATTTTTAATAAATTATTACCAGAATGTAAGGCGAGAGCATCAAGAAATAATATAAGTAAATACTTCACGTTTGGTGATAAGTTATTTTTTAAAATGTATCGACATAGAAAAGAATTCTGGGAGGATGGCATTATAAAAAAAACAGATTGGCAAAATGACATACATGGTACAGAGACAAAGGTGGGAACATAAGCGACACCTTAATCAGTTAAAATGTAGATTCACTGATTTTAAAGTCTCCAAAAAGAGGTACCTATGGAAATTTTGTATGACACTTTGATGTACCCACACCATCAGAAATTGTTGAACCCAGGTTTTATGGTAAGAGAAAAAGACTTGCAACAGAATTTCTAAATGTTGAACTGAAGAAATATAGACTACAGAGGAAGGAGAGGTGTCATATAGGAATAAAGTGTCACTGCCAACACCTTGGTTTGAACAAGGATTGCCAGAGAACACGCACAGTCAATCTCATCTCAAAATAATTAGATCACATGATGGGTAAAGGAAAAATATATATGTGGGAATTAGCAGTGTCTGACCAAGTATTGTTCAAAGGTGTTACTATTGTTGTATCTGTGATTTACAAAGTCTCTCCTATAAACGAGCATTACATAACCGTGTAAATGTTATAAGACAGAAAAAGATATTTTAAATCTTTAACTGAGTTTTCTCTTCTGTTTGCAGAAAAATGTGGAAAATCTCTTTGATAACACCATTTGTGTTTCTCTTGGACCTCTCAGAGAAATTGTAAGTCATAAAAAATAGCTTTGTCCCTTAAAACAAAAAAAAAGAAATTGTTCCTTTTTTTTTTTTTTTTTTTTTTTTTTTTTGTGGAAAGAAAAAATACTAAAACATTTGCATAAGATTAGTCACAAGATTGATTAGTTTTCATGTTAGTATTTATGACTTATATAAAAATTATGTTATCAATTTGTTAAAACGTTACTTGCAAGAAGTTACAAAAAATTGACTAGTTTTTTGCCTCTTGATATTTTCTGGAAATGTAAAAAAAAAAAAAAAAAAAAAAAAACTTGCTATGATTTTTTTTTTTTATCTTTCAAATTCTATTGATGCATAGATAAACCTTTGGTTCTGGTTCATCCATTCAGATATTGCTTTTCATCGCTAAATGTGAGAATCCATTGTATACTATCATTTTTTGGATCACAACATTGGGTAGTTATGTATTACTACTCTGAGAAATGTCTGAAGTTATGATTAATGTTCAACACATTCTCTCAAGGAAAATTAATCTCATTTCAAATTTAAATTCTGATTACCAGGGTTTAGGTCTTTTCAAGGATAAGAGCTAAGATGTTTAAAGAAATCTTCACAAATAATGTTGCTAATTACTAGGGTATTTGATGACATAAGATTCTTCACCCCCTCATCTAAGTTTGTATCTAGGCTAGATACAATTATTGTAGACTACTTTGTCTTGCCTACAAGATATCTCAACTTTGTATATAATCTTTTTTTGAGTGGAGGGATTTTATTTGCTATTAAATATGGTACTTATCTCCACTGAACTTATCTCCACTGAATTTGGAGCAGCAGTATCAAGAAAATTGTTTTATATTAGTTTTTTTAATTTTCTTTCAGTGCCGTCAATTTATTGAAGCTTTTGTACCTGTTTACTTAAAAGATGTCAGTGAATTTATTGTAAGTAAACATTTCTATTCAGATTTTATTCGTTTACTCATTTAGGGATCATATGTTTTGGATAGGTTTTTAAATATCCACATTATAAGAAAAAATAACTAACTTTCTATTCATTAAATTCTGTTCCATTGTATTTCTAAAGAACTTTTGTACTTCTGAAAAGTAAATGCCCTTAAAATTTTGATGTCTTAAGTGTATGTAACTTTGTTATATTAAAAGTAGACTTCTGACAACTAAAACTTCAAAACAACTTACAGCTGTTCTTTCATGTGTGCTAGAAAGAAAAAATTTTGAATTTCTTACCAATTTCTTGGTATGATGTATATCATGTGCTTAATGTCATATTTTCACATTTGTAATTGTGTCTGTTATATCATTGAACAAATGAAGTCTGTAGTAGACTTCATTTGTTCAATGATATAAGTTAATTTTCATAAAAATCAAGCTGTTTGTAATGAAGTTTAACTTCTTTTTTTTTTCTTTTTTTTTTCAGAAAAATCTAATTTCATTAGATATATTTTTTTAACTAAACGTAGTAGTGAACAAGGCTACAAATATGAAGTCATGCAATAAGAATCGAGTTTGCTTCAGTAATCTGCTAGTCTAGTCTGATTATCACTACTGTATACCTTAGATTTTAATTTGACTTTGTTATAGGATAAATTGATAACTTAGTATTAAATGGGAGTGCTATTTTTTTTTTTATCCAAGAACTTGGAAAGAATTGTTACTGTGACTATTTCCACCAACACCTCTATAGAGTTGGTGATACTTGATATCACCTGGTATGTCTACTAGTGTTTGATAGAAATAAATGATGCACCTAGTTCTAACAAGGGAATTCATTGGTTTTGAGTGCTTTTCATTATTTTCTTTTTATATCAGCACCCATTTAGCCCATTTTTAAGAAATTCAGGCATAATATAGTAAATAAAATAAACGTGTTATCAATCAGAGCTTCATATTTCAGTTTGAACACCAGTAAACTGAAATACTGGTGATATTTAATCTCTCTCAAATCTGCAGATTCCTTAAAGGCAACAAAAACTAACTTGGTGTCTTTTGTACAGTTCTAGTTACCTTTTAGTTAAAGCACTGAAAGACTAAAAACAAATTTTTAAATTAATTCACATTGGCATAAGATAACATATTTATATCATATTGTCATGAAACTATAGTTAAATTAAAAATTTGACCTGAAATATATTCTAAATGTACTATGTGAAGCTTTCTTTTCATATTGTACTTCTCTAATTTAATTAAAGTTTAAATTTCAAATTTGTAGGATCCTGGCTTCTTGTGCAGTGTTTTGAACTTCTGTCCTGCTTCTCAGGAAACAACTTTATATGAAAAACTTAGACAAAACTCTATGGTAAGTTAGTCACTTATTGCATAAAGGCTAAATGAGTTTTTGTTATTGCAATTAAGGTTTTTGCTTTCAAGCCAACATTTTAATAATTTTTCTTTTAACACAATCTTTAGATTTTTTAGCATGTTTGAAAATGCCAAAATTGCTCTATTATAAAGCTTTGTAAGGAGGTATTTTTAAATATGCATTTGGTACCACAAGGTAAGTTTGTTACTGCTCAAGAAGCAACAGTTGTTGTCTTCCAGTGTAATGTAGAAGTAATTCCCTCTCTGATGACTGACTTATTTGTAAGTGTTTGACTTTATGCAAAATAGGGTAAGTCTATTTTGCATATCTGATTACACCTGTAAATGAAGAGGTTTTTATGCTCTTCATTGATCTTTGACTTCTAACTATAGAATGAGGTCTTATCTCCCTTGCTCTCTGTTTCGGTGTGTACCTGGTCTGAATTGTTGGCGATCTAGGCCTGAACTCTTCATTCTGATCGACCAACACATCAGATATGCACATACGATGATCCATAATTTCTTTCCTACTGTGTTCACTTTCACCATCAGAAGCACTCATCCTTTCCGCCCTTTCAGGTTCCTCTGTTTTTACTTCTATCTCAACGACTTGGTCATCAATTCTAAATTTTATTTGATCAGAGTGAGCCAGTAAAATCTATCTGTTATTATTACAGCTGTATTATGTCCCTTTTGTACAATAAAGTTCACTTTTTTGGGACTTGATTCTGTCTTTTTTGTACCACATGTTTTTATTTGTTGAATAGGACATTGTAATAGATCTAATTTGTCTTTCCATCAATACAGAAAGACTTTGCACTTTACCTGCATTCTATAAGTAATAGTCTCACTAGTTATCTAGGGTGTCTCTGGATGGGGAAAATGCCTTCAACCTTGTTTTCACCATCTGCACCATTCTTCCTGTAATTCCATTCAGTTACAGATAGTATGGTGGTGTTTTATAAAGGAAATGTCCAATTTGTTTTAATCACAAATACAATTCCATCACAAAATTCTGGTGCATTGTCAGAAAAACGTTTTTGGCACCCTTTATAGGGTCCCTATGCCCAAGAACAACCACTCCATTTGTTTCTTTTTATTTTATATGCAATCTTGCTTAATACTGGATCCTGTAAGGTTTCAAATGCAAGATGATTTAGTTTCAATCCAGTGCAATATTTTATCTCCTGAATTGTCTGATTTTTTCTTAATCATTCATTGTTGAATTTTAGTCTTGATAGGGCCTCAATATGTGGAATAGTATTTCTTTTCACATTTGATGCCACAGTCAAAGGCCATGAGCTTTATGGCCCATCTTCAAATTCTAGATTTGACTTCAGTTAACTCCTTTCTAGGATTTAAAATAAACTTTAAAAGTTTATAGTCAGATTTCAATAGAAACTTTCTACCTAATAAAAATTGGAAAGCTATATATGTGCTTCATACAATAGCTAATACCTTTTTCAATGTTTGAATAGTTAGCTTCAGCTGACATTCATCTTCTAAAAAGGTACATTAGGGTGGCCTTCAAAATCACTGACATGCTCACTTGTGTCTGTAGTTACTTCCTTTTTAGGTTAAAAAAATTTTTATGATAGTTTTTTTATAAGTTCTTTTAAATTTACAAATGCAATATTCTGACATTGAGTCCATTTAAATTCACTATTCTTTTTATGTAACTCTTCAAAGGGTTACTTCATTATATTTTGGCAAATATCTGCTATAAAAATTGGCTGACCTTAGATTCCAATTCTTTTTTTTTATTTGTCTGTGTAGATACCTCCAATATTTTCTTTATCAAATTTGTGTTTGGTGAAATTCTGTCTTTAGATAGCTGGTATTTCAGATATGCTATTGTCTCAGCTTAATACACATTTTCCCTTGTTTATGGTCATTCCAGCATTTTTTAATTTGTTTAAAACATAATTGAAGCACCAATACATAGATCATCTTGATAAATGATCATATTCTTAACATCACCAGTTAGTACATTTTCAATTGCTCTTTGAAAATAGCACTTGCTGTTTTTACACCATAAGGCATATAATTCCAAGTAAATCTATCAAAGAGTTAATTGTAACTTTAAATTTTTTATCAATTGGTATCTGGTTATAGGCAGATTTGTGATCAATTTTGACAAAGTATGTGAGTCTTGACAATGTGAATAACAGTTTCAATGTTAGGAATAGGGAATGAATTAGGACATATTTTGTGGTTTACACCTATTTTGTAATTTCCACATATCCTTAAAATTCTTTGCTCCACCATTGTTTTTAGCATCTGCCAAAGGTAGAATGTGAATGGGCAGAATTAAGAGGGGTAACTATTTTCCTTTACTTGAATGCTCATTTTGTATCCTTTTAACAATCTTGTGTCAAATTTTTATGACTTTCACCGTTGATTAATTTTCTATCAACTTTTAAGACCTTTATTCCAATGAATGCATGACCTTTTTGGCATTTCACTACTGTAATGGGAATAATTTCAAAGTAGTTATTGGTCTCAAAAGTTCCTTCAAAACAACTTAATGTTTTGATGAAAGAGCCATCAAACTGTCTTAGTTTCAGATAACTTTTCTTTAATTTGGGTTTGCCCATTCATTCCCAGAATTTGGATTAAGGTGACATCATATGCAGTATCTACTTGCATAGGAAAAGTTATACCATTTAATTTATTTTCATCTCTGACATTTTCCCCTTTAGGTGTTTGTATCATATATACATCTGTATTTTCCAGAGTGTGGTAAATTTTCCACCCTTTCTATTTTCATTTTATATTTGCAAATTGACTGGGAATGATCTTCCAGCATATTTGTCTTAAACTGGACGTTTTTTCTTGTCCTGTTTATGCTCTTGTAGTACTTGCATCATATAATTCAATATGCTGTATACTTTGGCATTGCTTTTAAATGTATCGAATTTATCAATTAATTCTAATTGTTGCAGAAATACTACACATGCATCTAAGGACATTATACTCAATTGTAATTGTTGTAAAATTTTGTGTTTATACGAAGCATCAAACGTCTATAAATTTCAACTGTGTTAATGTGGCTTCTATGGTCGTTTTTCAAACTCACTGTGGTCCTGGGTATGACTTGAAACTGAATCTGGTGGTGAGGATCCCAATTGAGAGCTGTGTGAAGGAGTGTGAAGCCACCTCTTAGTTGCCATTGCTCCCAGGTCCATTCTGACCTGGAGTAGTGGTACCTGTCAGGGTCCTATGGGTTAAATAGAATTTGTATCCACAAAACATATGTCTATGAAACAAGATTGCTTACTAAGCAAACATCTATGAAGCAGAATTGTCTACAAACTATTTATATACTATACAAACAATTATACATCCCCTAAAATATATCCTGTAAATAAATAGACTATAAAATTTAATGCTAGCAAATCATATGACCACAAAACAAGATTATTCAGACACTCAGATAACAAACTATCCACTTACAAAATTGAAACAACTGACCTGGGTGTAATAAACTGCACAAGACACAAACCTCCTAAAAATTCAATAACAACTGTAGTTTCCAAAATCATTTAATTAGTGACTCTCCAAATGGATCCAAAGCAACCAAACACTATCAACTCACCCAAATGGGGCTACCTATTTGTCGTGGGTGACAACTCATGATGCCTTAGGACGGAGTCCTGGTGGTCGAGTGACCCTTGATTTGCAAGTGGCTAGGAATCCCGCAACACCCCACTTTGGTCCCAACCGGAGCTAGTTGGGCAGATGGAATAGCCCAACCAATCAGCTAGTCACATAGTGGCAAGGGCTAGTTGAGTTGAAAGAGAATGGTTGTGACACAACTGCGGGTCTCTACATCACACTATACTTGGATAATGATGATGAGGGAATGTGGGTGCTCATGGCCAGCCCAACTATGCTGTTGGTGCAGCCCTGACAGATCAGAGTGAATGAGATAGCATCCCTTAAAAAGGAACTCTGAGATGGATGGGGAGCACGGATGGTGAAACAAAAAATTAATAATTTCATAGCCAACATTTATAAAAGAACCAAGAGAGGATATGAAAGCTCAGAAACTGAGAGTGAAGATGGAAAACCATCCTCCACTTTCATCATCATAGAATCAACAGAAGACCAATCCATGAGTTATATTGGCAAAACCCCTTTGTATCCAAACTGCAAGAAAAATCACACCACACATAGTAAAGAATGCAAAATCTGGAAGAAGGAAAAACAAAAATTAAATATACTGAAAACATCTTCCAAGAAGTAAAAAAAATGTATAGAAGCCTCCACGCTACCAAGATCATATGCAGGTTTGCAGGACAAGGACACCCCCCCCCCCCAAGGGAAATACAGGAGAATCATTCACTGGGAAAGCAGGAAGAGGTCACATCCTTTTTATAAATGAGTTTAAAAAAAAAAAGAGACTACTAGTGGCTGAGGACAAGCTTAACATGCATGAACTCATTGCCCTCCATTGGAACAAGTCCTAACACTTCAACCTTAAACAAAAAAAGGAGAACCTGTAACTACCAGAAAAACAACTTTGAAAAACTTAAAACCAAAATACAAAAAAAAACTAAAGAACTAGTAGATTCCAAAAATCATGAAAGAAACTAAAGGCCCACACAAAAAGTAATACCTCTCTTCTGAGAGGGATTACCCTAAAGAAACTGGAGAAATGAAAGTAGAGCAACAAAACTTAGACCAAGAGAACAATCAGCATCAAAAGATCACCAAAAGAACCTAATGAAAAGCCAGACAAACAGAAACAAAAAAATCACTTGAGGAACAAAACAGAAGGATAAAGCCGCAGACAAAACTGAGAGCATAGAAAGCATGGATACTTAGCACACCTAAAAATAAATCATGTCAAATAGAATATTATCGTGGAACATGAGAGGTACAAAAATTAATTTCAATGAAATACAGCTTGTTATTACATACAATCCAACAATATTATGCCTCAAAGAAACTCACCTAAAAGAAAATGATACCTTAGACCTTAAACACTACATGTCATACAACCATAAAAATAAACAAGCCAATATAGAGCCTCAGGTGGGTCATCAATATCTATCAACAATAACATCCCTCACAGTGAAATAAAATTAAAAACAAATATTGCAAAATTGCAATCTCTGCGACTTTACACAGAACCATCACTATTTGCTAAATATATATACCACCTAGTGAAACCATTAATGAAATAGAAATAAACAACTGAACAACTACTTAAACCATTTATCCTGATGGGAGACTGCAACAGCCACACTGAATTATTATAGGGTAATAAAGAAACAATTAAGAAAGGCAGAACCATAGAAACATTAATAAACCAGAAACAGTTATTTCTGTTTAACAATAAATCATACACATACCTACATACAACAAGAGGTACATATTCTAACATAAACCTAACAATGTGACCCAGCCATATATGCATAGACTACACTTGGAGAAGCCATCAGGATACATGTGGAAGTGATCACTTCCCCATCATATTAGGAAACCAGAACCCTAAACTAGAAGATAAAGCCCCATCTTGGAACCTCCAGAAAACCAGCGGGATAGAATTTCAAAACTCATGTAAACATCGACTGAAGCCAACACTGACAATGAAGACTATATAACATATTTCACTAACACACGTAATACTATTGCAAAAGAAAGCATACTAAAAAGCTCCATCTCTCACAAAATTAACAAACCATGGGTTAATGATGAATGCAGAAATTTGTACTTATATTTTTAAATTTGTAATCTAATAATAAAAAACACTTCTTGCAGAACTCTGCTGTAAAGACTACTGGTGATGAACAATGTTCTAATTGCAAAATCTTCATACAGAACATCAAAAAGGAAATTGATTCTGATACTTCTGTGGTATGTTGGCCTTGTTTACCATTTATATTTCTAGAAATTCTGTCTTTATCACTATGTCTGTCTGTCTCTCTCTCTCTCTGTGTCTCTCAATTTACCTCTCTCCTACCTTTTTAGCAGTTTAGTCTTGTGATCCTATAAAAAATATTAACTCTCATTTTATTTCCACTGATGGGGGTTTGCCACTCAATTCTCTCAGCTGTCACAAAATATTTTCCCCTAACTCTAGGCTGCATAGAAAAAAAAAAAAAAATACCAATTTTATTCTTGTAATGAAATTTCTAGTTTATTAATATATAACAATCTTTTTTTCATCTTTTGTGTAAGAAAACCTAAGCATGTCTCTCCTCCAAACAAACTGTGGTTAATTTTCTTGCCAATGAATATTTCATAACCTGGCATTTATTTTCAGTAAATTATAAAATTGCAGAACATTTCTTGTTTCTGCTAATGATTTTCTAAATGTTTTAGTTGAATGTTACATGTTTATTTTTTATTGTATATTGAATATTAGCCTCTGTTCACTTGCTACATTTGGAGTTTATAAAACTTGAAATTGATTTGAAAATTGTGCTTAAGAGTTGTCTAGTGGACTTGTGGTATTGGTAATTCTGAAAAAAATACTAATATATTCATTTGCACTAATGTCCTTGTCTAGGTTATTTTGGTTAATGTACTGTCATGCTGCCTTCAAACACCACCTTTGAGTAAATTGTTCTCATTCTGCCTCTCTGCTAGAAGGCCTCTCTTGGTTAATATTTTAAATTTGTTAAAATTGTTTTAAATAGTTTTATGGTTTACTACAAATACCAAATTTAATGGGATAATTTATTCTCTTGATGACTATTCTGTTTATTTCATTGAACCAGAGTATGTCAATTTCAATGCTTGACCCAGAGATTGAAGTCATGACCAAGTAATCAACTTACATTTATGTCTTCTAGGACAATCATGTGGAAATTTTGGCACCTGATAGAATACCAGACCAGTTCAAATAAATCAGTATATAATTTTTCTCAGAAATTCATACAGAAATATACTTAGCATTTGATTTATACTTTTATTATTTATCCTATAAAAAAAAAAACTAATATTTTTTTAAACTTATGCAAAAATATTGAAGTATTAAAATTTTAACATTCTTTTTTGTTTGATTAGGTAATTTTTACCTAGATGTTGGTATTTTTTCCTGAATTTAATCTTTCATGACATTATATAACACCATTGTCATTTAAATACAGAAAAACCTACCCAACCTAACCCTACCCTGAATTTAATCTAGTAAAAGAATTTGTTACAAGTGACCTGCTTATAAAAATCTATGTACTTTCCCTCCTACTGGAAAAAAAATTCCTATTTTTTCTGTAATCTTTTTAACATTTAAAATGATTAATCTTTCTTTTTTAGGACAAAGTAAAGAAAATTTTAGAGAAGGATGTTTGTAATCATCTTGGTGACTACAAATCAGTTGTAAGTGAACTTTTTCATTTTTCAAATAGTATTTCTTTCAACTGAAAACAATTTCTACTAATACTATGAACATTTTACTTTCTCTTTTAGCATAATTTTGGCTTTTTTATGTAACTAGTAATATTTAATAATCAGTTAATATCTGGTATCTTAAAAATAGAAGGAATTTGTTTCTTGAACATTCTTACAATTGATATTAAATAGTAATGTTTTTTGCATGCTATTTCTGAAAATGGCACTTTGGAAATATATATTTTAAATTCATGCTTTTGCGATCGTCAGACAAACTGGTTAATTTTTTTAAAATTTGGGTTTATGTCGGTTGCATGCATTGGTGTTTGTATGGAAGTGGAAGGAAAAATTATTGTGATGCCACTCATATTTACACAAACATACATGCATGCCCATACACCCATTGAGGTATGCACGTGCTTGCCCACCGGAGCTCACACAAACATAAACATGTGAACAGTATGGGACTTGACATGTATATGTATATGTGTGCTGTTGTGTACATACGCACACATTTGATTGCTGAATTTCAATGATGGGATGTGTGGCCAATGATTCTCTTGAATGTAGCGATGTCACCACACAGACCGTTTTTCTAATTTTTCGCTGAATAATATTTCCTCTCATGCATATATATACATATGATGGAGTCTGTGTAAAACTATGATAGGTAAAAATTGCTATTATTTTTAATTTTTTAAGGCTGTTTTGTTATTTTAAAGCTGGCTATTTGCTTGTTTTTGGTGATTGCGCATATTCAAATGGTAAAAATTCCAATTTGTAATCCTTATTAGTTTTTATGCAGTGGTATTAATTTTGCTGGGGGGGGGGAGAGATAGAGGAGTAATTTACGTTAATGGTGATTGCGGACTAATATGGCATTAGTAATTATGATGTGGTAGTAATGGTGGGGAAGGGGTTGATGATAATAATTGTAGTAGCAAATAGTTATTGTAAAGTGGTAGAAGTGATTAATAATGGTGGTGGAATGATAATGACAATAAATGCAATTATGATGGTAGCCTGAACTAGAGTAATGTTTAGCATTGTGGTATCAGATGTTTCTTTTTCATATTTATAGGATCACTGGTGGTTTATGTGGTGGTGTTTTTTTTTATCCGTTTGGTATAAATTCTGATAATAGGTATTTATTTTCATGCATACATTTGGAAATTTTCCAATCCTATGTTTAGTAAATTCTTTTGCGGGGCATGAGATATTATTGCTACTTTTCTTGTAGGCAAAGTGGGCATTTTTTGTAATGTTGTTGTAGTCAAGTTCTTTTTTCAATATTTTCTAACTTGTAATATTTCTGTCTTTTAGATGCCATATGTATGTGGATAGTGTAGTACTGTTCAAGTATTTTCTGTTGGAGAATGAAAGGTTGTTGTTGTTTTTTGTCTTGAATGGACCCTCAGTGGCACCGATGTACTAAATTGTGCTATTATTTGCTCTTACCTTGGCTTTATATATTGTATTCATTTTTTGGCAATTTCCCTATTTATGGTAAAAAAGCACTACCTACATAAACCCAAATTTAAAAAAAATTAATCAGTTTGTCTGATGATCGCAAAAGCATGAAACCCAGGGTCACAAACACACATCAATCCAACTAAATATGTTAGCTCTATCTCTGATATTGAGCGCTTTCCAATAAGTGCCGTGCATATAATATATAAATAATATATATAATATATTGTGCGCTCACACACACGTGTATATATATATATATATATATGTGTGTGTGTATATATATATATATATATATATATATATATATATATATATATATATATACACACACACACACACACACACACACACTTTTCATATATTTTAAATTCAGGGATTTTGAGTAGTCTCTGAACAACTTAGTTTAAAATTTTCGATCTATTACTTAGTTACTAACTTCACTAATCAGATGATTTTATTTTTAGTGTGACATGGCTGTGGAGACCTATGCTAAAGAAATCCTAGATGACATTTTGAATAATGTTGTGAGTATTAAAAACTTTATGATCAAGTATTATTTATTTATTTTTTTTTTAAAGATTTGTATATCCTAAAAATAACTTTTTATTCAAATAATGAGAAGCAACTTTCACTAAAATAATTTTTTCTAATGGAGATATCAGTGAAAAACAGGCACAAGGATTTAGATGATAGTATTCAATTTTTAAATTAGTCTTTAAATTCTTACAAGGAATCTAGATCAAAAAGCTTGGAAAATTGAATTAAGTTATAATTTCAGTTACTGTTATTTATTGATATTTCTGTATGTATGTGCGATACTAGCTGCATGTCATATATTAATGATATTGTTACTGTCATACCTTGTTTAGAAAGAATGTTTGAGTGCAGGGATAATTCACTCTCTCATCATTACCTTTCCTACCCACATAGTAGAAACAAAATAGCTGATATTTATATCAGTCTTAGCAGCTTATACATATTAATACATTTTATTTTTGCTTCTGAATTCCGCTTTTAATAAAAATAATGCTTGCTATTCTTGTACTGTTAAAATTTTTCATCTTGCTCTATTTCCTTGAATTGATTTGACTTGAATTTTGTTTCTCTGATTTTTAGGATTCATCAATGATTTGTCGGAGGCTTCATCTGTGTAATGGCTATGTTATGAATGCATTAATTGTTCATTTGAAAAGCGTCAAATTCTCCAGATCCAATGTAAGATTTGAATATTTCTTCCTATCCATGTAATTTAAGAGTCTAACAAATTGTAATTTATAGACTAGTTTTAAAAAGATATTTTCTATCACTTGCCAACTGGTGCTCAGTCAGGAAAAAAGTTCCTTTATGAAGAATATGCAACTTAGCTTGTTATTTACCATGGTAAATTGATTAAACTGGTCTGGCATTTGTGAGTAATTAATTGTAAAGGCTGCATTAATGTCAATTGTATGTATGTAAAGATGCTGTGTGTGTGTGTGTGTGTATATATATATATATATATATATATATATATATAATATATATATATATATATAACCAGTAAACAAAAAAATCATCCAGGCTATCTTCCCCTTTGCCAAAAAGATTTCAGCATTCACATACATTGCCTTGGTGTTTATATCTGGGGTAATCTTCTGATGACCAAGGAATTGTTTCTTGAGGCCCATGACTACTCCTTCATGTGCTTCCATCTTTTATTAGCAAACTCCATTAGCTATCACTTATTCCTTTATTGTTCCCCTTCTTCCTAGAATTGCAGTATATTAGATATAATTGCTGACAGTATAGAAAAGGCACTTTTCCTCCGCTCATCTGCAAACATCTTTGTCTTTGGTGACTTTAATGCTCACTACAACATGTGGTAAAGGGACTGATGTTGCCGGTGTTCAGACATGAAATTTTTCCATTGCCCATCCTCTTACTTAAATCGTGGACTTCCCTAATCGTTTCCCTAGCAAAACCGAGCAATATGCTTCTCTAATTTATTATGATTTATTTCTCCTTGCTGAGCTTCGCAACACTGCTCTTTTAGTAATTCTAATCACTCTGTTGATATTTCATTCCAATCCTCCTTTTAAACAGGAAAACCCTATCCACAAGATCTCTTTCCGTTACCAGCATGCTGATTGGTACTCACTCCATGATTTTCTCAGTGATGCCCCTTGGGCTAACATCTTTAAACTCCTAATTGAAAATTGTGCCACTGAGGTTTCTTCTTGGGTCTTGGCATGGACACATCTCTGAAATACCAGGTGAAACCTCAATCCTCTCTATGGTTCACATCAGCATGCTCAGCCGTTATAGCACACAGTAACCACTATTTTCGTCTATACCAGAATGATGGCTCTCATAACAACAGGCACCTATTCGTTGCTGCTCTTAATAAATGTAAGAGAGTCCTCGAAGGAGTAAAATCCCTGTTTGCTGAGAGAATGAGGCACCACATAGCCTTTTACTACTTTGGCTCTCGTGATTACTGTTGGCTCTGTAATAGGGCATTAAGTAAGTGTAAGGTCTCTATTCCTCCCCAACTTCAATCAATATGAGGTGTTATAATCCTCTACTGATAAAGCTGAATGCTTTACCTGTAAATTTTCAAACTTTTGATTCATCTGGAATATCCCTCCTTGACATCCCTCCTAGAACTGAATCTCTGTTGAGTGATATGCATAACCTCTTCCAATGTTTCTGCTAGCATCTCAAACCTAGATCACCACAAAGCATGTCAATCCGATGGAATTCCCATAATAGTCATTAAGAAGCGTGCTCCTAAACTGGCTCCAATTCTCTCTAAACTGTATAATAAATGCCTCACTGCCTCCTGCTTTCCTGCCTGCTGGAAGTCCTCATCTATTGTTCCAGTTTTTAAGAACTCTGGTGAGCTGTCAGACCCTTCCAACTATCAGCCTATTAGTCTTCTATCTCTAATTGGGAAACTCCTAGAGGCCCTAATCAATGCTGAATTGTTTCATCATCTCTCATCACAGAGCCTTTTTTCAGACAAAACAATACAGCTTTTGTTTCTTCAGATAAACTGATATACTGACGATAATTGTGGAAAGAGTTTATCATGCTTTAGATAAAAACAATGAAGTCCGGGCTGTTGCATTGGACATCTCGAAAGCCTTTGACAGGGTCTGGCATTGAGGTCTTCTACACAAGCTGAAAAGTTAGTGTCTCCACATACTTTATTGAACTGATCCAATCTTTCTTTTCAAATCGTGAAATGAGTTATCTTGAACAACCACTCATCTAGATCCTTTCATACTAATGCAGGTGTCCTTGGTTCTACTTTATTTTTAATTTTCATTAATGACCTTCCTGATGCCATCAGCTCTCAACTTAGTATCTATGCTGATGACACATCACTTTACACCTGCCTTGATAGTAAGGTTTATCAGTCAGACAAGGTCAGAATGGCAGCTGATGTCCAGAATGGCCTCAAGTCCATAGTTAACTGGGGCAAGAGATGGCTTGTTAATTTTAATCATCTGAAAGATACCTGGCTGATGCTATTCTCCAGGAAAGTGATTTGTTGCACCTTATCTGGTTCATGTTCTCTGTTGATAGGAAGTGGAAAGACTATTAAATCTATTGCTAGGTCAGCGTCTTTGAAAGTCAGTTCACGATGTCGGGCAAAACAATTTTTCTCTCCAGAATCTCTCTTAGACATCTGTAAGTCTACCATTTATCCATGCTTAGAATATTGCTGCCACATACAGTCCGGTGCCCCTGCTATTTACCAGGAGTTCCTTGATAAGATCCAAAGAAGAATCTGAAATATTGTTGGTCCTGATCAGGCAGCTCAGCTCTAGTCACTTTTCCACTGCCATAAGTTTGCCTCTGTCTTTTCTATAAATACTTTAATGCTAATTGTTCGAATGAGCCCTTTATGATGCCTAAAGTTTTCAAATATAAGTGCAGCAATAGACTGCCATCAAGATCTCATCAATTTACAGTTGAGCTGGCTAGATGTAGCTATAAAAATCTATGGTAACAGTTCTCTTGCACTTCTCACTTGTGGAATTCCTTTCCATTTCCATGGTTTCCAGCCAACTTTAATCTTCAAATATTTAAATGCAATATCAATTGCTATCTACTGTCTTGTTCATTATTATTGTTTCTATTCTTAATTTTTCCACACCGTGTAACCCCTTGTGTTTTAGTGGCATTGATTCCTTTGCATTAATTCCGAAGAAATGGAAAAATAAATATATAAATTTGTAGTTATAAATATATATAAATTGTAGTGATTATCTTGTATATAAAGTACAGTGTTTGTGCGTATGTGTGTCCAAGCAACTCCTCCATTCCTACTGGTCCGATTTCAATGATTCATAGCTCATTCATAAGCCCTACAAACGTTAGACACAGGGAATGATTTTCATTGTGCTCAGATTCAGGGTTGCCAGATTATGTGAGGTTAAAAATATATATTAATATATTATACTAGCCATTATCATTGCTGTCATGGTTCAAGGGAAGTAATTCTTATTTTTCTTTTGTATCCAAAATTGTAGCTAGCTCTGGTGGAGGACTCGTGATTTGGCCATCATCACAATAGCTAGAGAAAAGTAGATGTGATAGGCATCAATAAACTACAGAAGAACTCAAAATTGATCACTGCATTTAAGTATTGAAATAATGCTTAAGCTTACTTTTAAAAAGTTCAACGATAATTCTTTTGCTGCCACTTAATTTAAAGATGATTTGATGTACATAGATCCTTATTTTCCGTACAAACAATTATTTCGTCGGTGACAACAGGGGACAATTTATAAGATAAAATTAATATAATGTAAAGATGGGAAAATAGAAATTAGAATTAGTTGTACATTCAGCATTTGATGAGTTAGAGAAACATAATAGCTAATTAGGTAAAACCTATATTATGGAATCTATATGAATAAATACAAAATTGGAGCTTAATTCTCCCACAAATTCTGATATTAAAAAGCCCCAGTAATTATAGTAATTTGGTATTTAGTGACTCTATCCTTCGACGGAGCTGCCCCTGAGCATAGTCTGCCCAAAAACAGATGCAACTGAGAGATGATAAATAAACGAGTTACAAACTACTTTAAAGTAATTTGTATTTACTCCCCCCCCCCCCCCCATGAGGTCAGGTTGTGACACAAGGTCAGTTTAATGTGAGGAGCCCATGCACATACACCTGGGCTAGGAACAAAAATTGCCTGAGCTCCCACGACTGTTGGTTGTGCTGGCCTGTGTGTGAGCACCAATTCCTCTCTCTAGTGCTATGAGATAGCACTGCCTCAGGCAGCTGTTCCCCAGGGCTGGGCACCTCTCAGTATAATTTTTCTTTGTCCTTTGATAGAACCACCATCTGAGCACACTGCCCAAAGATAGAGATGCAACTGAGAGAGGATAAATAAACTTGTTACAAACTACTTTAGAGTAATTTACACACTAAAAGCTCAATATCTGTATTATATATTATCTACTTCAGGTTTAACTAATTTGCATATTGATATTAAAAAAGTTTATTTCATTAACTAATAGTATAACCCATCTTTGACTGGGTCTTTCATTACTGGAAATTTTTGCCATCCAGTTGGAGCAGTTTAAGTTTAAAGTCATCCCACTCGAAAATCAATATTAGTAACAACAATTGGGTGCAACTGAGGTACATCCCTAATTAGTGGGGGGTAACAATTTGAAGGGTGCCCAAAAAGGGTCGTTTTTGCTTTCTCAGTCTTGTTTCAGCTTCACACACAGCAGCAGTTGAAGAGGCATTCTCCTCAGCTGTTGAGTCCTTTGATCATTATTTTCAGCCTTTCATGCAGAAGCATTCAAGTGTGTGCTTCTGGAAAGCCGATGGTTACATTGATCTTTAGACTCAGTGGCTCTGATTGAAGCATTCCAAGAGGCATTTTGAGACAGGCGAACTGGACCTTTTAAAGACAATTCGTTATCTCTTAATCGCATGGTGGACCTGGCAGCAACCATTTTGGGACCTAAGCAAGTTCTTTTCTTTGGTGGCATGTGTTAGGCAAGTTTGATTGTCAAATGGAATGCGTGGGCAAATACCAGAAGAGAACACTGTAAAGATACAGGAATCAATAAGTTCAAATAACAATTAGGAAAGGTTGAAAAAACAAATGTTGAGTAATAAAAAAGCAAGCTTACTTATTACTACAGTGAATGCAATGCAAAAACTGGTAGGACAATAAAAAATTTGAATTAGGAACAGCTATAAACAACAATGAAAGCAATGCCTTAAAACTGTAGTAGTAGGCTTTATACAATGGAAAAGGTAACCTCACTTGAGAGAGATTGAACACTTGGCCAAGAGAAAATGTGTAAGCAGGACTGGACGTACAGAAGTACCAGCAGAATTTTAGAATTAAGTTTTATTAATGAGGATCACATCATTCTATGGATTAACAGTATTTTAATGCATAAATTATATTCTACTAGTGATGTGATATCGCCAATAATCGCATTAATATTGCTGATTGATTCTATGCATGATTATTTCTTTGTATATAAAATACATGCTGCCTAATGTTTTTTATATATATATATATATATATTTTTTTTTTTATTATAAGAGATTATAATAAAAAAGCATTTTGAAATTGCTACACAAAAGCTTTCATGTTTCAATGCTATGATTGTACTTCTTTAGGAGATGGTAAATAACTGGTGATTAAAATTATTTTTAAGGAAATTTAAAAACAGTGTTAACTCTTTTCTGAAAGTTAAAGTGGGTGGGAACATAAGGTCAGAATTAAAAATAGACTTGTGGGTATGTCTTGATTAACCAATTAAATGTCAGATCTATGCTAAATAGAAAAGTAAGCTCAGAGTGTGGAGGTGGGTGAGTTATTTTTTCATATCATGATAAACTGGAACATAGACAGGCCATCATTGACAATTACAGAAAATGTCAGCAACAAATGTATTGTAATTGTAGACAATTATGACGTTCAATTTTTTTGAAAGAGCATTGAAGGGAGAGGTGGGTTAATCAGATGTAAAATTAACAGAAAAAATTAAAAAAAAAAATTTTTTTTATATGTTCAGGAAGCTTCTTAAAGGTGCCTGTAGGTAAAATTAAAAATGTGGAACATCTATATAAGATATTAATAATACTAACTAGACAGCAAAACCTAGCAATATTTAAGCTTAATAAACAAAATAAGGTAATTACTTGTAGAGGGTGAACCATTATATACTAATAAATTATGGCTATAAGAAATGGCCATAATTCAAAGTAGACCAATATATTAATTTTAACTATATTTTAAGGTAAACTGTGTTGGAAATTTACAGTTAATTCACTTTGTTTTAATAGAGATTTTTTTGTCAGCAAATTTGATTATTTGTAATATTTCATGTAAACATAAGAAGCAGTGTTCATTTAAAGATTTACAAATTCCAAGAGGTAACCCAAAAAAACTCTATTAAACTCTATTAAAAATGGTGATATGTAATATTTTAAGCAAGTGTTTATAGTTGGTAGTAATGTGATGAATATATTTTCAAAATATTTTCTCCTTAAAGAGTTATGTTCTTTGTAGTGATTTTATAAAATGTAATTTGATTTGTTCTTTCATACACTAGATCAGGAGTTGGTCAACTACATATGCTCTTAAATAATTTTTGTTGCACTAATATTATATATAAAATTAAGGAAAGTCTCTTTAAGTATCATTGAGGAGCACTAAGGTCTAAAATTAGAAATGATCACCTGCAGTCTGATATTCCAAAAGGAACAGGCAAAATGGTATGTGAATTTCCTACAGATTTACAGAATTACTATTGACATCATTTGGGCCATTTTTCTAATTTCCCTAAATATGGAACAAAAATTTTCATTTTTCACAATATAACAGGAATTCTTTTCAAATGAACCTTTTTATAAATCAAATTCTAAAATCTTCAGACTCTTTCATTCACATATTTAAAGAAAAATGTTTAGATTCAAATATTAGAGTAACAAAAACCTGTTATATTAGGTAGAGTTAAATGTTTTCAGCACTTTTTTTTATAACCTGAAGCTTCTATTGGGGGTGAATTTGAATAGTTGTCTGCTAAAGTAGAAATATCCTAGTTCTTCTCCCTGGCTATCATTGAGTAAATTCAACCAGCTAAGTTTACTAAACAAAAAGTTACCATTTTCACTTGGAAGTGTATACTCAATTGAAATAATTTGCTTTTTGTTTGCACGCTTAATCACTAAGCAATATTCTGCTTTGTCTGTACTAGATAGATATGAAATATGAAAAAGGCATTTCAAATCCACTGACAAGTCCTTTTTCATTTTATCAATCTATATTAGGATGAGAGCACAGTCTATGAATATTATTTTTTATTTTTTTGTCTCTAGCCATTTCAGGAATCTACTGAATGTGAACTCTGCAAAGTTTTGATGTCTGAACTGCATTCCCTTATTGAAGACAAGAAAGTTCAGGTAAACCCACTTTTGCTTTGCTTCTATTCAGTGTAGGTTGAAATAATGCCATTCATATAGAAAATTAAAGTGATGGCCAATAATGATTTAGCAGTCTCCTGTGGAGGAACTGCACCATTCAGCTTTGAATATTTTCAATTTTTGCTACATTCATTGATGATTTGCAAATTTATTGGTGCTTTTTTTTTTTTTTTATACAGGAAGCTGTGGTAGACTTCCTTGACAATGAAATCTGTGTAAAACTTGACAACATGAAGTCGGCAGTAAGTTGTCATTACTTGGTGTATATATTAATTACTCTTATAATTTATTCTGTGAAAAATTATATTTATTAAATTGTCTTGAATTTTTGTTTTAGTGTTTGACTCTGGTCAAGGAATATGGACCTCTTATCATGAAGGCCATCCAAAGTCTTTTGGTAAGTGCTATTAAATTTTATCAATTTTGTTAAAGACTTATCTTAAGCAACTGCCTAATACTTTGAGTGTGGCTTTTCATTTCCTAATATGTTTTTCCTTTTTCTTTTAGCATTTGGAATTGACTTCATTTTATTATGACAATTATTTTAGTTTCCTTTCATTATTTTTCCGCTTTTATTGATTGAAAATAAGACTTAACAGATATTTTTCATCTGTTCTAAGCAAAGGTAGGGAGCAAGTATGATGCTGCTTCTGTTGATGTTATAGTTAGTAAAATTTTTTCTCTGTGAAATATCCTTGCACTTGTGAGCCTACACTACAAAGTATTAGGGGGCCGACACTATTTTTGGGACACTTTGAAAAGTGTGCTTAAAGGTGTTTTTGCTGCCGAGAACTTTTGTGTTGATGAGTAGGTAGTTCAGCAATAACTGTCCATTAATGGTATGAACATTGATTGATGGGTTTGTCTTTGGTTTCATGTTTTCTTTATTTTTACTTCAACTTAGGCGACACTATTTTTTGGACATGACACAAATTCCGGGTTTTTAATGATTTAGTTGTCAAACGTCTACAATATGCAAATTTTCTGCAGGTAAATTGTACCCTGACCATTACATTTGAGTATCTTTACCATTCACTGCGAAAGCGTATTAAAATCCGGAAGAAGAATGCATTCAAAAGAAGTCATCAGTTTGGTCCAAAAGAAGAGAGAAGACGGGCTCAGCATCCAAAAGATCGCTGCTGAGATAAAGCTACCGAAGTCAACAGTTGAATACATGCTAAGTACAGACTGAGCGGAAGAAGAGAGGACGGAAAAAAACAATTTCCAGGAGAACAGAAAGAAGAATGAAGAGGAGTGTTACGAGGTTGTTATCATCTGGAGAAAAGGTGACAGTGAAGAAAGTAAAGGAGAAGTGTGAACTTGACGTCGGTGTTTGAACTGTACAAAGAAAGCTACTTGAAATTGGACTTAAGTATGCTAAAATCAAGAAAAGAATTACACTAACGAGAAAACACAAGGAGGCAAGGCTGGAAAGCGCCAAAAGATGGATAACAAACCATGTCGACTTCAAGAAAGTGATATTTACTGATGAAAAACGTTTTAAGTTCGATGGACCTGACGGGTGGTATACATGGTCGAGAAAAGGTGAACCTGTTATTCTCAACAGGAGACAGATGGGAGGAGGAGGAGTCATGGTTTGGGGTATGGTATTTCCGAACTTGTGGCTCGAGTGGTTAAAAGGACGTCAAAATAGCTTGAGCTACAGAGAACTTTTGGGAAAGAGAGCCCTACCACTCATAGAAAAAGAAATGGGAAGTAATTTTATTTTGCAGCAAGATAACTGCAGCATCCATGTGGCCAAATCATGAAAAATTGGATGTGTGAAGCAAATTTAACTACTCTGGAATGGCCTGCAAGAAGTCCAGACTTAAATTTAATTGAAAACATATGGGAAATGCTTGCAGAGCTTGTTTACGATGGGCCAGAAATAATAACCAGAGAGGCTGAACTGTGGCAGCGCATAAAAGATGCTAAAAATAGACTGCTAGAAACACGAAGAGCTGTTATTATCAATATGTACGAACATTATGAAGATAGACTGATAGAAGTCATTGAAAAAAGGGTGCTGCCATAAACTATTAGCATTGTTTCTGCAATGTCCGAAAAATACTGTCGCCTGTGTAATGTGAAAATTTGTAAAAAATATAAAAATACTTCTTATTTGAATTCTGCTTTTCCATTTGTAATATTGAAACAGTCTTTTAAATGTTATTGCCATTACACTAAAACAGTACAGACTGCCTGTGCTACCTAAAACTTGAAAAAATAAAATGTCTGAAAAATAGTGTCAGCCCCCTGTAAACATTATTTTCTGAGGATTGGAAAAAACAGATTAAGAAGTACCAAAATTGTACATATTTCATGTACATGAATATAACTAGTCTGTATTTGTTGAAACTATATAGCAGCTGTTCTGTTGCTGCAGCTTGTACAGGTATAAGGTCATAAGACTTTTGGAGTGGATTACTCATTCATTCAACAAATCTTTTTTGTTTACCTTTGTGATATGCCAGTGATAAAACCTTCTGTTGACATATCTGATAAGGCAAGGAGTTTCATGCCTTTTTAAGAATACAAATACCATAAGTAATCTAAATTGGAAGTTAGTCTTATATACTCTTTCACAACCCTGAATGTAATCTATTACAAACTTAAGTGTAAAATCAAGGCTGGTTTTTTAAAAAAAAGTGTCTTGGGCTATCTTTTACATTTTTGGGAAAACAGTTACAATTTACCTTTTATATAATGAAAGATTTTTTGGTGAGTGAATAGAAAACAGCTTGATTCAGGTTGGTCATAAAAAAATGAAAACAATAATATTTATTCTTGAATTGTTTCTGAAATTTTTTTTTTTTTTTGACCAAAATTATTTGATATTTAAATTTTCTAAAATAAATTTTAAAGTAAATCAAAATATGAAGAGAAATTTTTAGCTAAAAACAAGGTTTTTCTTAATCATTTTATTTTTGTTTGTAGTTATTAGTAGCTGGAATCAAATTTGTTAATGAACTGTGCTTTAATCTGTCAGTATAAAATATTGCTTCATTATCTTCATGAAACAATTTTGAAAATGTTCTTTTCTCTTTCAGGAACCTAATAACAGTTGTAATATGCTTGGTATGTGTTCCAATTCTTCTGAATCCAAGACTGTGGCTAAATCTTCTATCACCAATACTGTTCCTCTTAGCATGTTGACTCCAGTTGCTGCCTTTAGTACTTACCAGAGAGTTGGACTTGTGCTACCATCTAAGACTGACAAAAAAACTTCTGAGAGTGAGCAATGCAAACTCTGTACGATGGTTATGAATGAACTGGAAAAAATACTCGAAGATACTACTATTCAGGTAAGGTCAAAATTATTGCTTTTTATGCTCAAAATCAAATAGATTTTGTTTTGCTTAATTTGGATATTTTATTTGCACAAAAGTATTGGCTGAGCCATTTTCAATGGAGTGCCAGTGTACTTTCTACTATTGTCTAAATCATAAATAAATGCAAGTCGTATTGGGATTTTGTTCTATTCTTTTCACATTTTGAAAATTTAAGAAGGCTGGGTACCAAATTAAAAAAAAAAAGTATTTTATTTTTTTAATTTGGTACCATCCAACTTCCTAAATCTTCAAAATGTGAAAAAATGTTAGAATGAAATCTAATAAGACTTGCAAGAACTAATTAAAATACTTTCAAAGATAAGTAACAGTTTCTTATATTTACTAATATCTAGGTAGTAAGTTTGCTAGAGTGATTATGCATTGTGGTATGACAGTGGCAACTTTTGTCAAGATATCTGGCAATGGGACAGTGTGCAGGAAGAAGTGGATTCATGCTTTTTTCAAGTGTATTAGTACTAACTGAACACAAACAGCCTCAGCCAAAATACATACTAAGTTTGCTAATCTATTTTCATGCTTCCTAAATCTTCAAAATGTGAAAAAATGTTAGAATAAAATCTAATAAGACTTGTAAGAACTGATTAAAATCCTTACTCTTCTAAAATGGCCAAAAGATAAAAGTATGGCAAAATTTTTAACAATGGAAAGCAGTAGCAGTAACATTGATCCTTTGAAAGCTAAGAGTAGAAATTATGGCAGAAAATAACTTACTATAGATATAAACTCTTTGGATAAACAGTTAAAGATTAAGAATCTTTATATTTAAATTTTAGGGATAAAGCATTGTTGGTTATTAGTTTTTGACTAGTACCTTCTTTCTATTGTTTTTTTTTTTTATAACTTCAGATTGTCATTTTATGATAAGCCAGTAAGCAGGCAGTGTGGATTGAAATAAGTCTGGACAATTTATGACAGTATGACCTGGGTGGTGTAACAAAATGAAAAAAAAATATAAATAAAAAATATTCTTATCCTATACTCCCATCTTTGACATTTTGACTTCTAGTCATCCATGTTTTCAGCAACTACCTTAATAGTGTAATTTATATACTGTAAATCTTGCCATTTGAAAAGAAACATGAGTTTTTTCCTTTTAATACAGACATTCAGTTTTATTGTACATTTTCCCTTTTCAGGAGGATATTAAGAAAGCCTTGGATAAAGTGTGCAGCATCTTACCTAGCTCTGTGTCTAATCAGTGTACTCAGTTTGTGAATCAATACACAGATGGCATCATTGACTTGATCTTGTCACAAATTAAACCCAAAATGGTGTGCACAGCACTTCAACTTTGTCAAAGTGAGTTCCCTTCTTTTCTGCTTTCATGTAAATTTGTTTTAACAATCATTTGAAAATCTATTGTATCTTTAATTTTGAAGACATTTTTGTATTTGAGTTCTCTTCATCCTTGGAATACATCATACTTAAGATAGGTATCATTTGTTTAAAATCTTATTTGACTAATCTGCTAGATTAGTGATGTTGTTTATTTTACAGATGGTCAGATTGGACAGAAGAAGTTTGTATTCCAAAAGCTAACTGCCTTGTCTGATTTGTAAAATATTCTGTGAATTATAAGGTTGATAGAAAAAACCTACAACAGTGAAATTTTAATGTAATTCTAGTTGAATCAAATGTAATTATCTATTGTTGTTGCTACTGCTTCCAATGTAAAGTTTACAATTAAGTTAAATATCTGGAAGGGAGTTGTTGAATCTTTTTAATTTCTTTCATGGAAAATGATTTAAGAATTGCAGTATATTTCAGTTAATTTCAAAGTTTTTTAATTTAAACAGTTTAAACCTTTTTTATAAAAGTATATTTCAACTAACACCTTAAATAATGAGATTGCTTTCCATTTTTTTATTTATATACTACTGTTTGGCCTATACAAGGCCAAAGAACCACTGAAGTAGGGGTTATTTTTGTTGTTTTTAGCATTTATCAGAGCAGGATGAGAGGGACATCACATTTTATAAACCTCTTGTCTATAAAATTTGTGTGGTGTCTCGTATCTGCAATACAAATGAGCTTATCAATGATCTGACAGTTTGCAAACATTGAAGAAGTTCTGGCAGTATCTGCCTACTTCATCGGTTTTGTTTGAGTGGACTTACCACTCTTTGTGATGAATATTAAAGTCACCACAAATATGAATGCTAGCTGAAAGATCCTCAGAGAATATCAAACTTTTCAGCTATTTTGTTGAGCATTACAATTCTATCATTCTGTGGGCAATAGAGAGTGAAGATGGAAGATGTACCGTGAACAAGAAAATAATTTATACTTAACTGAATTTCCAGAATATCTACAATTCATTAATTGGTCTTATTTGCAGTCTAATGATCATACCTACAAACATACAGAATAATAGTTCCCAAATGTTTTACTTTTCTTTTTAATACTTTCCAGGTGTATCTGTACCTGATTTAACTAGCTGTTCCTACTGTTCAGAAATACTTGGAATTGCTTCTGGTCATCTTGCTGCCAACCCAAAATTAACTAAGAATGACTTTGAAGAAATGCTGCTAAATTTGTGTTACAAATATGCAGAACAATATAAAGATGTAGTAAGTTTTAAACTCTCCACTTTGACCTTTATTTCACAAATCAGTTTCTCATTGTATCTTTCTAAACCAATTTAGTTGAGGATGTTTTGATGCTTGATAACTTATTTTTTACATACTGGACTTTGACTAGATTGTCTTTGTTAGAGTTGTATTATCTATCATAAAATGGTCATATATTTGAAAATAAATGTACTTTTTTAGCAACTTTTCAACTGCTTTGACAAAGCCTTAAAAAAATCTTGATTAATATGTGTGCTTAGGTATTTTTCATGTAAAAGTATCTTGGAAAAAAAAATTCAGTAGACAAATTCTCTTAACTGTACACAACAATGAGTTATTTTCTTTTGACAATGTCCAAATTGAAGTAAATTTTTAGACTTAAGCCCATGAAAAATCTTGAATTGGATTTAAGTCATTTTTGAAATTTTCAAAGTTGTTTATGTATCCTGTTAAATTAGTACATTATTAGGAATTACTAGAAATTAAAGAAGATTGTGAAAATTTGTTCCAAAAGGATCTACTCAATAGAAAATAACTTCAAATTCTTCTCATCCTCAAATCTTAAATTGACTCTTTAAAAACACTGAAAGATCAAAAGCATAGGGGAAAAGCATGGTTTAATATTAAAACATGCAAATTTCAAATAAAGATGAAGTTTTTTTGCTTTTCAGTGTTTACAAAATTTGACCATTCTTTCATTTTTTTCTTTCTATCCAATAGTGTGAACCTGGTGTTAAACAGTTTGGAGATACTGTCTACAAAGCTTTAAAAAATAGTATAGTGAGTATTAAACTTAAAAACCTTTCCTTTGACATTTTTTTTTTGTATTGCAGGGTGGGAAAATTCCCCCTTTGTGACTTCTCTGATATTAAAGCCTGTTTTTCTGTTTATTAAATATATTATTACTAATCTTTACTTATAGGACCAGTGAATTTACTTTCAAATGATCCCTCATAAATTGAAGTAAAAAACTTGAAATTATAGATTAGCTTTTTAACCACTCCCAACTGAAACCTTAAATTTTGAATTGCTGAAATTATCATTTTCATACCAGAAATTAAAAAAAAATACTTGCCATTCATATTAAGGTCTTAGCAATATAGGCTGCAGTAAATGTACAGCTTGGTTACATTATTCTTAAAATAATCACTATACTTTTCTTTCCTTTTAGGCTCCTCGTGAAGTGTGTGGTATGATTAGTTTCTGTGCTGCTTCAGCTATCAAAGTGAGTCTTCATAAACTTTTCTTATATTTTTTCTTTGTTTTTATTTATTTTAACCACATTGATTTTATAATTTTCAATTGTACAAACTTTGAGAGGAAAACTATATAAAATTGCATTTTAAAATTTAAGAACTGGCAGGTAACACGTTTTGCTATTTGTTAGTATCATTTATTTCCCTTGGATCCCACATTTGAACCCTTGGGAATGTGTATATCCTCCCCCACACACACACACTGTCACAGAAAGATGTATACAATTAGAGTATGTACACCTATATGGAATTACAAAAGTTCCTCGTTTTCATCCAGAGTTGTATAGGGATTATGTGCATGCCTGCATTTTACCATGATTTCAGTTCTTTTATTGAATAATACTTTTCAGTCACCAGACAAAGCAATGACTAGCTTTTTTTTTTTTTTTTTCTTTTTTGCAAAGATTGTAAAATTTAGATTTGAGATTTTTAGATTGTTTTGTAACTACTGGCTGTTTTTAGAATTTTCTATTCAACTGAGTGGAGGGATATGTATTTCAATAAGAACAAACTATTTTTATATTTCTGTACTTCAAAGGATATCTTCTGAGTATAAAACCATTGTTTAAATGGTCCTTATATAGACCCAATATCTTCTCTCCTTGTCCTTTAAACTACACAGTTGCTTCTCAGTTTGATAGGCACCATTCAGGGGACATAAATTAGTATTTACAATTGCATTTTGTTTTCTAGTTATCTGATTTTTTTTTTTTTACCTTTTTATCTACAGTAGGCATAACACTATAACTTGGTTTTACAGTATTTTTTATTGAAAATATTGTATAATAGAGTTCCTTATTGGAAATGGTTTTTAATAATTTAAAGAATTCCTCACCAATTTTTGTTTTAGCAAAGTTGAACGGTAATGTGAATTATATAATCCTTTGTCCTATATATTAGAATTTCAAATTTTTATGCCCTTCTGAGTTCAATGCCTTTTCATAATTGTCCTTCACTTTATTAAATATATTAATGTTAGATAAATTGGTCAATTGTTTGTATTTTATACCTTTAGGTATATGATTAATAATACTAACTGGATGGTTAGACTGCATATATAATATAAAGATACGCAGTCTAACCATCCAATAAACATTATTAATCATATACCCAAAGATATAAAATACAAACTATTGACCAATTTATCTAACTGTTGAGTCTTGACTCAATGTTGAATCTCGCCTATTGCATGGAATAATAATGCACACAAAATGTACTTAGAACAAGAATGTATTATAACAAGAAAGTGTACACAATAAGTACATATAGTATTTCTGTATATTTCTGGGAAGACGTTCCTGGAGAATGTGTTGACTAGTCGCAGTCGATCAGAGTCTCTAGTTGGATCTCGTGATTCCTTTTCCCTCGTCTTCCGGTACCAACCACTATTTATATAGTTGGTAGTCACCTATGCAGATTAGGTGGATCCCACCACAACCCTTGGAATCCTTTTGGATTTCAAACTGGCTTCTATATGGGATGATGATGGTTATTTCTTTGTAGATCCCCTTTGCATAGTTCATATATATATCTGGTTTTTTTTTTTTTCAATATCTTTTCCGTTTTGGATTCACGTCCAATGGGTCCGTGAACTTTCGTTTCCTACCGGATCTTCTCGGTTCATGAGCACTCTGCGGAGGTTCTACTTGAAAAGTATCATACATTACATCAATGAGATCTTCCTCCTCATCCGGTATACTCTCTTCATGCTCTAGCACGTAGCATTTTTTGAGTTGGTTCTGGTGCCTTTTATGAGTATTCTTCGGCCCTTTTATTATGTAAATCAGGTCACCGATTCTCTTATCCACTATGCCCCGCTCCCAGAACTCAATGTTGTTCCTATAGCACTTGAAAAAGACCTTCTCTCCGGGGGTGTATCTTTTTCTAGCTGTATACATAGTGTTCTTTATTCTATTTCTTCCTGGCAAAAACTTGTCAAACACTGACTTAACTTTCCTAGCGAACATTAGTTCAGCTGGTGCCATGTTTGATGGTGTTCTCTGGTTAGGCGTGATTCTGTATACTTGTAAGAATTGCTGAAGCGCCTTTTCCGTTGGAACTCCTGAGGCTTTCTTCAGAGCTCGCTTTAACGTATCTACAAATCTTTCTGCGAGTCCATTGGATCTCGGATGATACGGCGGCGGCGTTATGTGGTTAATTTGATATAACTCACAAAATTCCTTAAATTCGTCAGAAGTGAATTGTGTACCATTGTCACTCACAATACACTCTGGCACACCGAACCGTGCAAATAGTTCATGCAAAAAAGTTGTTGTGGTATTGGACGTAGGCTTTTTGCAGCATAGTACTTCCGGCCATTTTGTAAAGCTATCTACCACTATTAAGTAGTAATAATCTTCTACTGGACCAGCGAAATCAATGTGTAATCTTTCCCACGGATGATCCGTCTTTGGCCATGGTTTGTGTACTATAGGTGGTGCCTTAGCTGCTAACGCACACCCTTTACATCGATGAACCATGTTTTCGATATCCACATCCATTCCTTTCCAATATACAAAGCTTCGCATTAAGCTTTTTGTTCTATTAATCCCCGGGTGACCCATATGAAAGTCCCGTAGGATTCTTTTCTGCAACTTTTTTGGTACTACTACTCTCTCACCATATAGTAAAATTCCGTCACAAATTGAATAGATCTCCTGAACTTTTTGGTCATTTGCTACCATTTTACTTTTAATTCCTAAAATGAAATCATCGCTTTCCGATTCTTTTTTGATTTCCTTTGATGTAACCGGTAGCTCTCTTACAATGTTGTTTACCATGCTTTTGACCTCATAATCTGCTCTGATATTTGCAATGATTGTTTCTTCGAATCCTTCATCTTTATTCGGTACGAGTCTTGATAAGGTATCCGCATGAATTATATTTTTGGATGATAGGTGTTTTATGTGGAAATCATAATTGAGAAGAATGGTTCCCCATCTTAACAGTCGATTTGCCGTGTAAACTGGTAACCCTTTCTTTGACCCAAAAATAGTGATCAGAGGTTTATGGTCCGTTTCTAACCTGAAATGTCTGCCGTAGATGTACCTATGAAATTTTGTTATGGCAAAAATGATACTCAGCGCCTCCTTTTCTATCTGTGAATAACTTCGCTCTCCTGGGAGTAATGCCCTCGAAGCATGCGCAATCGGTTTTCTAGAACCATCTGGCATTATGTGTTGAATACATGCTCCTATCCCGTATGAACTAGTATCACTTGCCACTACAATATCCAATTTATGATTGTAATGGGTTAAAAAGAGGTCGGACGTAAGCATTTTCTTAATTTCATCAAAGGCTTTTTGACATTCTACCGTCCATTCCCATGCCTTGTCTTTTTTCAGTAGTTCATTCAACGGAGCTCTTAGATTGTACATTCCTTTAATGAATGCTTGATAATAGTTCGCGAGCCCCAGAAAACTCTGTAGTGTCGCCACGTTAGTGGGTGTCGGCATGTTTCTAATCGCAATGGACCTTTCCGGATCTGGAAATCTGCCATTTTTGTTGATTATGTGACCTAAATATTTAATTTCCTCCAAACCAAATTCACACTTTGATTCTTTGACTTTAAATCCAAAATCCTGAATCTTTTTAAATACTTGATTGAGGTGCTCTCGATGTTCGTCGACGTTTGCACTCCTTACTATAATATCATCTAAGTAGGCACACGCAAAGTCTAAGTCATTCAACATGACATCCATGGCTTGTTGAAAAATGGCTGGTGCCACTTTAATACCAAAAGGAAGCCTGTTGTACTTGAATAAACCCCTATGCGTGTTTATCCCTAGTAACTTCGAACATTCTTCTTCGACGGAAATTTGGAGATAGGCATCTGATAAGTCGATTTTTGAAAAAATCACTCCGCCATTTAGCTTGTTAAAAATCTCCTCAGGACTCGGTAACGGGTAATGGTAGTCCTTAATTACAGAGTTCAACCCTGTCGAAAAATCAACGCAGACTCTGATTTGGTTTGATTTCTTTTTTATGCACACAATCGGCGCAGCCCATGAATTAGATCCTACTTTTGAAATAATTCCCATTTTTTCCAACCTATCAAGTTCTTCGTTAACTTTCTCTACACTTGCGAAAGGCACGTTTCTTTTTAAATATAGGCATAGTATTTTCTTTTAATTCAAATTTAGCTTCAAATTTGTTACATCTTCCAAGACCAGGTGTAAAGGTTTCCGGAAACTTTTCCTTTAATTCATCTTTAATGTCCTGTCTTGATTGCGTATTACTTTCTATTTTTCTGCAGAATGAGTTTAAAGGTTTATCCCACAATTCGAATGTTTCAATAAAATCTGTACCCAACAAGTTTTCTCCATTTCTCAGAATGAAAACTTTTATTTTTTTAACGATCCCATTCAGTTTCATTGGAAGTACAACCTCGCCTTCGAAGTTAATTTGCTTTCCAGTTACCGTTCGAGCGAGTTTCGTTGACTTCATTATTGTAGGCCTTTTTTAAATTTTTCATGTTTTATCGTTCATTATTGTTAAATCTGACCCTGAATCGAGTTGAAATTTGATATTCTTTTTGAATATTTCAGTCGTCACATATTTCCTCAAATCTCTATCTGATTTGATATTCGAATTTATTTGTCTAATTCGGTTCTTGCATTTTTTCGTTTTACAACAAGATCCTTTGTGACCATTCTTTTGGCACACGAAACATTTCTTATTTCTATATGGGCAATTTACCTCCCAATGTCTTTCGTTACAACATCTGCAATTATATGGTGGGACTTTTTTATTTTCGTTCTTTTTATTTCCTTGTCTATTATTAAAATACGCTGAATTTTTTCTCCAATTTTTCTCTACTGGGTACTTTGACTGCTTTTTTATTTTTTTAATATAAGCAATACCAGCTTCTTCGATTTTTTGCGACTCTTTCTTTAACTTTACGGCCCGTTGACACTCCTCTGCTAACTTTCGCAGGGTAAGGCCTTGTTCAGATTCGAGTTTAGACAAAACTCTACGTCTTATTTCGGCACTCTTACTGGATACCAGTCCTTGAGCAAAAATTAAGCACTTGAATTCTTCAACCGTAATCTCTGCCAATCTGAAATTGTCACAATGTCTATTCACTATAGATGCATATGTTAAGTAATCCTGATCGTCGGATTTAGAGACATTCATGCATAACATCGCTTATGCCAAAGCGACATATTTGCTCCAAACAGCTCTTTTAGCAATTTCACTGTTTCCGAGAATTCCAATTCAGTTGTTTTTCTCGGTAGAATAAAATCTACAAATTTGCTATGTTCTGCTGTACCTAGCTTTCTTAGTAATAGACTGACTTTTCTTGAATTCGACCAGTTTTCACAGTCTGTGTAGAAAATATCTTCATATCGCTTAAAGTACGCTTCAAACGTTTTTTCTTCGTCTGGCACATAGTTGAAAGTTTCCAGCGAATTAAATATGGTGTTATTAGAATATGAAGAATTTCCCTCATTTGCCTGATAGTTGTTTAATTTCTCTAGTGTTAACTTTTGAATTTCCAAAAGTCTTTCATCTTGTTTTTCTTGATATTTCTGTTGTCTTTCATCTTGTTTTTCCTGATATTTCTGTTGTCTTTCCTCTTGTTTATCCTGATATTTTTGCAGCGCTATTTGTTGTTTTTGTTGTCTTTCATCTAGTTTCTCTTGATATTTATGCTGTGCTATCTGTTGTTCCCTTATTAATAAGGCAAACTGTTCCTGCTGACGTTGTTGACTCAACTGCTGGGATTTTAATAATTCAGATATGACTTTGGATAGTTCATCCATTTTTAGCTGATAGTGTTCATGCAACAAGAAATATACTTTTAATTTGTGTATCCACGAATATCATATAAGCTGACCAAAAAAATCGAAACAACGTACGACTTTTTAATTTTATGACTTGCTTTTACATTCACGCCCGTGCTAATCAACTTTGGTATTTTTTTTTTTTTTCGTTTTCGACTTCTGTTCGCGTATTTCAATGACAACGTCTGATTTTCTTATCAGAGCTAATTCGTCACTATATTGTTGAACAAATAATTTTAAAAAAAATAATTTTTTAAAGTTTGTTACCTTTCAAAGTCAACACGGTGTATTTGTGCTCCTTTTAATCCATGCATGTTTTTGTAGTCTGCCAATTTTTCTTTTTAGAGGGTGTCTCGTTGTAGATAATTTTTTAATTTAAAATTACCGTTATTCGTTTACGACACCTTCCAATTTTTCTGAGTGAACGTTCCTTTATGCTTAGTCGTCTTTTAACGAGTTTTACATATCCAGAAGTTTAGAATCCTTCGTCGTTACGTTAACGTTGGACTTTTAATTAATAGTTTTTTTTTTTTCAGCCTGGGTTCTTCAATGACTTGTCCCAATTGTTGAAAACTCTCACTATTAATTCTTTCTTCTTTCCTTATGGTTCATTCTACTTCTTTGCCATTGTTGAAACTTGGCGTATGGTTCGTTCTACTTTGTGGCCATTGTTGAAACTTGACATATGGTTCGTTCTACTTCGTGGCCATTGTTGAAACTTGACGTATGGTTCGTTCTACTTCGTCGCCATTGTTGAGTCTTGACTCAATGTTGAATCTCGCCTATTGCATGGAATAATAATGCACACAAAATGTACTTAGAACAAGAATGTATTATAACAAGAAAGTGTACACAATAAGTACATATAGTATTTCTGTATATTTCTGGGAAGACGTTCCTGGAGAATGTGTTGACTAGTCGCAGTCGATCAGAGTCTCTAGTTGGATCTCGTGATTCCTTTTCCCTCGTCTTCCGGTACCAACCACTATTTATATAGTTGGTAGTCACCTATGCAGATTAGGTGGATCCCACCACAACACTAACCTTATTCTATATTATAGAGTATTAATGGTTTTCCTATATGGGCTTGTTACTCCATTATCTAAATCTTAATTTGTCATTTAGATATTCAACTTCCTTAAGGTTCATGTGGACGTCTATTATAGATTCAAATTCCCTAAATCTCTTATATAATTTCTTTCTTCATATTTCCTCCCACTACTATTAACAATAACCATAAGCTAATCTATATATATATATTGATTTGGCTATTGTTAAATCAAGAATTCAAAGGTTTTTCGACACGAGTATAGTTACCTATATATATATATATATATATATATATAAAAAGGGTGTTCCAATAACTTGGACTGATTTTAAATGTGATTAAATTTCAACCATGGAAAGTAAAATAAAAAATAAATAGATGCTTAACATCTAATTATTTTTTTTTTTCTTTCCATGGTTGAAATTGCCGAAGACTTAAGTTGTTAAATTTGAAAGAAAAAGAAAAAATATCATTAGACGCTTAAACTTAATTCACATTTAAAATTGGTCCAAGTTATTGGAAGACTATTTATATATATATATATATATATATATATATATATATATAAACAGTAGTGATCATTTTGTTGTTGAGAATCACGTTGCAATATTGTAAGACTTAGTTGTGTTTTGAATGGGTATGGCTCTAAGAAGTGTTTCATCAATAATTACAGATAAAAAGTTTTCTTCTGAACAAAAATAGTCAAGATTTGATGCTTCAATGAGTATGTGACCAACAAATATACTGTCTGATTTTAAGATACCTATTGTGTGATTATCATAATCTGTAGATTCTGCTCAATCATCCTTTCAACAATGCAATTTCTCATTTAGTTTTATAGATATATCTTTGTATAGTATATGTAAAATGAATAATATAAGCCCTTCTAAAACCAACACATGGTGTGTTCTTGTTTCAAAGTGTTTCTTTGCAACTTGTCCCACAACAGTGACACTATTTCTGGATATCAACTTCCACTAATATTTTAACTCTTTGAATTACAATTTTTGAACATAAAGTTGAATTTTATTTTTGAAAATGACTAAGAGATTGTACATGCTGTAATCATAAAAGTAATAAATGTCTCTGTGTAAAGGTCCAGATTTCTCTAAATACTCAAGGCGCATTTTCAGCCATTTACTCTGTGTGTGCATGTAAGGAGATGCCATTAGAAAAGTGGTAACTTTTTCTTTTCAAAACTAGTACTTTTAATATATTTTCTTTTCAAGCCTGAAACTCGACATTACATGGGAGTGATGTGTGAATTGCTCAAGTCTGCAGGAATTACCACAGAATGCAAGGAATTCAATGAAATCTCAAAAGAAATTAACAACCACTTCTTGACTGTACTTTTGAAGAAAACTGCTACCAAAGAAACTAATGGTAATGTTTGTTTCATTCTGTCTTCATTACTCTTATCTGTTAATGTATTAGAAAATCCCAACAAAGTTTACAAAAGGCCCAATTAACTTCCAAAGATAATGTAAGTTTTTTGTTTTTGCTAAGTAAGTCTTAGTAAGTTTGTATTTTATAAAAAAAAAATAGGTTTAAATCCAGACAGTTGAAGGATAGATTTTTTATGTTGATGAATATATTTAATACCAAGTTAAGTTTTGACCATATCACATTGAAGTATCAGCTCTCATTCAATCACCTGTCAGTACCTAGATGTGACCACTTGGGTATACCAGGTGCTCCTACCAACATGCACTGGGCCTGCACAGTAGGGTAATGAATGGCAAAGAGAAAGATCTATGTCCAACAAATGACTTTGACAGGCTTAAGAATACCAAATTAATTACAAAGCTTTAGATTCATTTGGCACACTGTATAGGAAGGATAATTTTGAAAATGATATTCCAAATGATAACTTTTTTTTTTTTTTTTACCTGGGCTAAGACACAAATCAGTGGTACCAATGGAAAATATACAATTACCTCACTTACTAAGCAGATGGCTACTTCATATTCCTGGAACCATAGACCTGCTTATCACTAATGAACTCATCTGTTATGTTTGAGTTTTTGGATACCCTGGTGTACTAGTTTTATTTATTTGTACTTATGTACAAAATGTGGCACAAGGCCAAAAAGGGGATTGGGGAAGGACGGTCTTTTTCTGTCTTAATTGTAAACTTAGCTAGTCACAAACACGGACCCAAACATACCAACAATAGTCCTATCACCAAAACGACACGGTCACTCCTACCTTTCTTACTACATCCACCATAATACCTCAAATTCTCTATGAAATCCTAGCTAGTCCCCATATGTACATTTCAAAGTCTGTGGGTGGTGGGGACAACAATTTAAAAACTCCAATGATTATTTACAATATGAAATAATACTATTTACATGGAAACAAAACAAAATAAGGTTAGTAATTAAACCCCCCACAATCCCTAAAACGTGGCAGAAACATCAGTTAACTGGACAAAAAACATTACGGGATTATAATAGTGTAAAAACAATCATCCATCCAAAAAGCACTCACACAAACACGCACTCATTTAGACACAATAACAAATATGAAAACACACACAGGAAACAAAAACCATCCCGCAACTACCAGAGAACTGACATCACTGACCACCTAAATGAGGGGGTTGGGGATTAAACTAAAGAAAAATAAGGACAGAGAGGCCGCTGTATTCTGCCTATGGGACAAAATCAAGAAGCTCTCTTGCTAAGGGAGTGGGAAAGGAGAAAATATAAACGGACATGGGAAATATGAAAGCTGACCCAGTCGAGATTATAAGTGGGCCAACTGGGGAGGTTGGGAATCTTGACTTGGATCATAACAAAGGAGATAGCCGGGAGCGATATGAGCCGTCAGCTCGCCGACATGGTCTAATAAGGGGCGGACACAGGGGCAATGGTAGAAGGTGTGCAAAGCCATTTCTTCTAAACCAAGGCCACACTGTTCACAGTCTGGCAAATCCGCCAAGCCCCATATGAAAGCTTTGTTGTTGAGAGGCAGCCAATTCAGAGCCAATCGCCAGGTAAGCGAAAACTCAGGGTTACTGAGGTAATCCGCCGCTGGCGCCCAAGACCAATAGGAGCGAAACTCCTCCGACAAGCAGAGCATATCACGTAGCTTGATAGACTCTAAAAATGGGTGTTTTATCAAAGATGGAATATAGCTTCGTCAACCATTTATATAAATAAAAAGTCGAAAGAGATACGTATCTGCACAGATTTTTCCATGGGCTTAAACGATGCCCTCAAAAGTTATCATTACCCACTTCTGGGGCCAGAAGAGGTTTTAGTGCAGCTTAGTGGGGGTCAGATATTTTCCCAAATCAATCTTCAGATTCCAGTAGATGACAAATGGTGAAGATTACTGACCATAAATACACATTGTGGTGTGTACATATTTAATCATTTGCCTTTCAGCATAAAGATTGCTCCAGCAATTTTTCAGCAAGTAATGGACACAATGCTGAGTGAACTGGACTTTGCAGTTGTGTATCTTGACGATATTTTGCTGAATAGTGAAAACCCTGAAGAACACAAGAAAAACATTTTTGAACTTTTCAGAAGAATTCAGGATTATGGATTCAAACAGAAGGATGAAAAGTGTGAGTTCTTTATGGACAAAATTAAATATTTAGGTCAGATAATTAACAAGAATGGCAGAAGACCAGTGCTATAAAGGACATGCCTGCTTCTGTAAATGTCACTACCCCACAAAGTTTCCTGGGGTTAGCAAGTTACTATAAGGTATTTGTACCAAATATGCATTGCTTGTAAGCTCCGTTGAATGAGATTTTGAAGAAAGATGCTAAATGGTCTTGGATGACAGAATGCCAGGAAGCATTTGAGAAAATTAAAAAAAATACTAACATCAGACTTGTTCTTGATGCACTATGATCCAAAAAAGATATAATCATAGCAAGTGATGCTAGTGCATATAGTATAGGAACCTGCATTATGCACAAACTAGAAGACAGCTCTATTAAACTGATTGCCCACACATCTAGAACACTTTTTACAGCTGAGAAAAATTACTCCATGATTGCAAAGGAAAGTTTAGGGATTGTCTTTGCTTTGAAAAAATTTCATAGATTCATTCACAGTAGAAGGTTTATTCTACAAACAGATCACAAACATTGATAACTATTTATGGGTCCAAAAAAGGATTACCAACTCATACAGCTAATAGGTTACAACGATGGAGAACCATTTTACTAAATTACGACTTTAAAATAGTTAAAACCATTGTGTAAATTAAGTCATGAAGATGGGTTGTCCAGACTTATTCCAAGGAATAATGAACCTTTAGAAGACACTGTCATTGCTTCTCTACAATCAAAAGTAGAGATAAAAAATGTACTATGCAATACCTGTACAGGAACTACTTGTGATTTTGGAAGATATAAGTAAAGCATTAGCGGACAAATTTATTACTGAAATGAAGAAAAATACTTCAAGACAGGACCAAAGCAGATTTGGGAGTATACTCAATATGTGATGACGTTCTGATGTATAGCAAAAGAGTAGTGGTACCTTTGGCACTACAAAAGAGAATCCTGAAAGAATTTCATGCAGGACTTCCTGGTATATCCAGAATGAAAAGCTTGCTGAGAAGTTACATATATTGGCATAGCATGGATATGGACATTGAATGTTTAGTGAAGTCCTGCAAAGGCTGAGCTTTGGCAGCTAAAGCGCCAACAATTAGGTTCAACCCAGAAAGTGACCAGCCATGGTTACATCTGCATGTTGACTTTGCTGGTCCACTTAATGGGACATATTATCTAATTGTCATAGACAGTTTTTTCAAAGTGACCAAGAGATATTCAGATGTAACAAACCAACCACGCAAGTAGTAATACAGTTTCTACACGAACAGTTCATGAACTGGCGCATAGTACCAGATTCGACTATGTTGGATAACAGCACGCAATTTACGTCTAAAGAATTTAAGGAATTTTGCAAAATGTTTGTGGTGGAGCACATAACAATTGCTCCTTACCATCCTAGAAGTAACGGCCAGACAGAGTGTTTTGTGGATACCTTCAAAAGGGCCCTTAAAAAAAAGCCAATGGTGGATCCACAGATGCTGCATTACAGCAAATTTTACAGGTGTATAGAAATGTGCCTTCAGCCATGACTCCAGCAGAAATTGTTTGCACAAAAAATATCATCAGTTTTTGACAAACTTATACCCAATTAGAAAAAATATGATCATATAATACAAAGACCTAAAAAAAAAAAAAAAAAAAAATTATATAATTGGTCAAAAGATTTTTTTACCGTATGTACCAATCAAATAAAACATATTGGGAAGTCAAAACTATCATTCAAAGAATTGGCAGGATGGTGTATCTAGTAAAAGGTCCTGAAATGGTGCACAAGAGGCACTATAATCTAATTAAAAATAACTATCCAACTGAAAAGAACACTACTCTAGATGAGGTTGAACCTATGGAGGTTATTTTTGATACTTTTGATTTGCCCATCCCTCAGAAAGCTCCAGAGATAGAAGTCTGAAAGAGACAGAGTAAAAGAAAAAGGGATATAGAAAGGATCAAAGTCAACCCAAAAAAGAAAAAAATATTGACTCTGTACAGAGTAAATTCAAAAAGGCAGGGGGATGTTGTAGCATACCTACGGAGGATAATGGGTATGCCCCCACTCCCATAAATACAGTAGTGAATACTGTACGCAGTCAGCAGTTGGAGATTCATTGTGGAATTCACTTGACTCACTTCTAGCAGTTGACTACTACTACACGCCACTGGCAAATCTTATGTGTTATTCTTGTCCTCCTAATTATTATTGTTCATTACTATTTTTCGTGTGATTATTCAATTCAGTAATGTTTCCTAGGTTACAACAATTACAATAACATTTAATGAGTCTTGTTTCTTTCCAGCCTTGAAACCCAAAAGTGCTATTAACTGTCCTGTATGTCAGAATGTTGTTAATTACCTTCAGTCATTGACTATTGCAAAATTGTCTTCAGAAAAATTAAAGGAACTGTTGCAAATATCTTGCTCTTACTTGGAATCCAGAGATCTGATGCAGAAGGTAATTTTTTTATCTTCAAAAATGTTTTTATATTTTTACTACCCTGAAAGGAAATTTAATAATTGCAATAAAAAATGGACATATTAATAATAATAAAAAATAAAACATGCTATAGTTACTGTAAAGAGGTAAATCAGAAAAACACAACAAAATGGTTTATCTGGTTTTCATTCCTCTTTTGGCACATTGAGGACAAAAAAAATGTGCACAGTGAATAAAATAGAAAACACCAAAGACAGAATGTTGTATATAATAAATATATAATCATTAAAGGCTGATAACATTCAGGCCTAGATGTTGTTCCATCTGCTTGCAAAGGGAGAGCTGCATGGACTTTATATAGTTTCTTGGACTTTTAGATGGAAAACATACCAAAAACATGTTTGTTATAACACTGCATGTATTGATGGTTATTTAACAAATTCTCAGCTACTGCAGACTCTGATGTATTGATGCACCTATGTAAATTATCTATATTTCCTTTCTATGTATGTTGATTAATTCTTAATTCCAGCATCTGGCCCATTCTACATAGCAATGAAAAATCACTTTCTTGCTGAGCAAAATGCCCACATATCACTTTTATTCTCTACTGAAAATAAAAATCCTAGCCTGTAACATGTTAATAAAGAAATTGGTATGCTATGCGAATTTTGATCTAACTAATCCTGGGTGTCCAAGTGACTATAGAAACTGCCAGATTTGAATGCCATAGAGAGAGATTCTGACTTGGTTACAGCCTGATGACCATTGGTCTTGGCCATTGGAGACCCTGCACTAATTCTTCATTTTACAACAAGCTATTTTGTTGATATTTAACATGGTAAATTACAGATCTAATATGATGAGGAAGCAGAACATCTTTTTAGACAAATCTTAATATTGATTGAACAGTAAAGACAGTATATGGAATGGCAGATGAATAAGTTTTTCACAGTTGGATATTAAGTAAAAGTAAAGATTCCAAAATTTTTCACCATTAAGTCTTATCTCCATGTTTGATTTTTGCATGGTCTTGTTTAATTTGTCAGGCTAATGTTTCATTCTATGCAATTTGATATTTTGTTTTTAATTGAAACAAATTTGAATACTTAGAATCAAGTTTATTGGAAATTTCTTTTCTGTCTATGAACAAATTCTACAATAATTTTTTTTTTTTTTCTTGCAAGTGTGACAGCCTTGTGCAAAAGTATGAAGATAAACTAATCCCTCTCTTAATTCAAGACCTTCCATCAAAGAAAGTATGTGCGGTAAGTAAATCAGTAACTAAAATCTTACTATGTTTTTATCTGATTTAGGAAACTGTCAAATTACAATTGCTGTTAACATTAAAAGCATAAACCCTATTTTCAAGAAAATCAGTTTCAAGCTACCATGAGTTACTGCATTGGTTATTTTTGATTTCTTAAATTTTAGATTAGCCACAGTAGCTTTGTTAGAGGACATATTTAAATTACAACTGTCAAAAGCAATATCAGGTCTGGTATTTGTAGCTAATTTAGTTTATTCATTAAGACTTGTAGCTTATGCACCTTGATCTATCTGCATCTAAAATTCCATTAAAACATTCAGATTGAAGTTGTATGTAATTATCCCTGGACAATCTTGTCACTCTGGAAATATGCCTTCATGGGACACATCCACTGGTTAGATGAAATATGCATCATTGGTCACATCCACTGGTTAGCCAAGGAAAGTGCTATATGAATTGATTTGTTTTGAGTATGTCAGTGAATCTTAACATAAATTAGTTATGTTTGGTAATAACATTGCTGTTTTTATTTTTGCAGTAATTATCCATCTCACAGGCATTTTGATTTTAATCTTTGACTTCATCAGACACAATTATTCTTTCAGTTCTTAATTTCACTTTCTTTTGCTGCCATAATTCTATCATTCTTATCTCCAAATCATCAGGCACAACTGACTAATCATTAAGTTGACTTAAATCAATCCAGTCAGTGCTGCCATCATTTTATATGTATTTCATATTTGCCTGTAGTTTTCTCAGCTCTACCCAATATACTACCAAAAATATATTCACCAATATCAGTTTATTCCTTGAAAATGTTGTTCAATCTTTATTTTATTTTAATAGTGCTCGGTCATTGTCATCAGCATCAGTGGGGTGTAATGATGTTCTGCAGAATTATTTTGCTGTTTACTACAATTCAAAATAATAGTTGAATTTTATTTGACATAGGGTTCAGGATTAATATCTGGGTTTCTAACCAAATGAAAAGTGAACTCTGACATATATATCCACATGGTGAGCTAAGATAAAAAAATTTAACTAGTTAGGTGAAAATCCAGAAAAAGCAACTTTAGAAAGCATAATAAGCAGTTAGTTCATAAGAATGTGCAATTTCATATCAACAAAAATCTTACTAATCATGTATACCTATTTGAAATAACAGCATCAGTTGTTTGCATGCACCATTGTTTTTCAGGTTCTATGGTCATTAATTTTATATTAAGTCTTACCCAATGTACACATCTGTTTTAAATTTTCAATTATTTTTAGAAGCATTGAAGGTTGATATCCAGCACAAAAAGTAATTTTTAATTGCTGCTTTCATTTCACAGTTGCTGCACAAAATTTGGTATTAAGATCAACAATAATTAAAGAATAGTTTTTCCATCATGTTTTTAAAGCTATAAATTTCATTGCTTAGGGATGCTTACAATAGATTTTTTTTATTGTGATCAATTTCTAACATAAAGCAAAATGAACATAATGCTTTGCATACCAGCAACCATTTGTAATGTAAAAAGAGTGCAAGTGGAATTATTGATAATATTGCCTGATGAATATGCATGAGTTCAGTGGGTCTTTAAAGACTCACCTAAAGTGGCAGTCAGGAGGCTTTAGGCAGCTATGTCCTCAGTTCCCAACTAGGTATTTATGTTGATGACATAATTCCTTTTTAATAGTAAGCCCAACAGGTCCAACAAAGTAAAACTGGCAGCTGCTCTCAAAAATGACTTCCAATCAGTTGTTATATGGGGCCAAGGAATGGCATGTAAATTTTAATGCTATCTTTTAATCACTATAGAGAGCCTTTTTTGCTCATTCTTAGGCACATATTTTTCACCAACATGGAGTGATTATTTTGAATAAGTAGCTAGGTTTGCTGCAAGGAAAGTAGGTTCACTGTCATGCCAGACAATCTTTTGTCAGAATCCATTTTACACATTTATAAATGTACCATTTGTTCGTGCATTGAATATTGCTACTATATCTGGTCTGATGCTCCTACTATATATCTCAAGATTCCTGACAAAATCCAAAGAAGTGTCTGTCATTTAATTGGTCCTGACATCTCAATTTCAATCACTTTTCCATTGCTGTCACATGGCTTACTCTCTCTCTTTTTTATAAATATTTTCATGGCAATTGTTCTAAAGAGCTTTCCTCCTTGGTACCATAACTGCATGAAATTAAGCATACTGCCATGCTTGCCAACTAGGTCTCACAATTTTAATGTTGAATTAGCTTATAGTTTCTTCTCTTACACTTCTCTCCTGTGGAACACTTTCAGTTTCTTGCTTTCCTGCCACCTACAATCTTTAAATGCAATGTCAGTCTTAATTGTCCTGAATTCTGTTCTTTTATTGTCCTTTCTCCTCACTAAAATCTTCTCCTTCTCTTTCACTCACAGTAATCCATTGTCTTAGTGGCATTATCACTTTGATTGAAGTGAAATGATAAAAAATAAGATAGTGCTTCCATTTGTCAGTGACTGCGATCTATATGGGACTGTTTCATGATTTATAGTGCTTTTCCCATTCTGATGTAATCCTCATTCTTTTTCTTTGTATTGGAATCTCTCCTTGTGTCTGCAATGCAGAACTGTTCTGCTTGTAAGAACACTCTTCCAAAAGATTAACAATCATTTATACTTTGTACAAATATCACACTTGCTAAGTTTATTTCTTTTCTGAATTTATTTTATTTTAAAAGCTACATTTACCATAATGCTATTGCTACTACATCAGCATTAGTGGATAGCATAATAGTTATTTGGAATTTTGTCTCCTCTTAACAATAACAAGAGAATGAAATAACTTTAAAGTAATTTTTGCAAGTTTTCTTTTAACCAAGCTGGATAGTCTCATCAAAATTTAATATTTTTTTCTTTGTTGACCTAGTTACCATTAAAACAAACATCTGACTTGATAACATCTGTAATATTAAATTGACACTTCCAATCTGACATGGAAGAATCAAATGTTTCAATGATGAAAAGGTGTTAATGTCTCTAAAGATAGAATTTGAGGATGCTTCAGTAACATGTGAATATTGAGAATCATTAAGAGATGCTAGATAAGTCTCCAACTTATTTTTATTGCCAAAATAATGGTGTGTATTTGTAATCTATATATAATAATATAAGATAATATAACTATTACAAGGGAGGTGAGTGGAGTTATGAATTTTGCATGTCTTATATTTATTTTCAAAATGACTGACTCTGAACTTGTTTGCATAAAGTACTGCATTTTCATATTAGTATAGTATACACTTATTTCTATTAATATACTTAGCTTCTTCCCTACTGCCCCTACTAACTTGCTACCTGCCACCTTTTTACTAACAGGCCTTGTCATTCTGCAAGAGTTCCAACACACTTTATTTCAAACCCTCACAACACAATTCCTGTAGTTTTGGAATCCATTACTGGTGCTCTTCCTATGTTGCTGCCGTCAAGTGTAAGGTAAGTGAGCTCCAGACAACCTCACACTGCATTCCTATGATTTCACTTCTGAAATTCATTACTGCTTTATTTAAAATAATATCTTTGGTGGCACCTCAGCCTGATTCCTGTAGCTTTTAAGTAGATACCAACAACAGACTTTAGAGATTTTCTTAAATAAAAAATCACAAATACATAATTGTATTTGAAACCATTGGGACCAGACCCCCCCCTTTTTTTTCTCTGCCCACTTAATTTTTCAGATTTCCAAATGGTGGTACAGGTATTATATATAGGTTTGATAATTAAGAATGGCAATGTTTCTATAGTGAACCTTATCAATAACTAGGGTAAATCAAAACTAGAAATATTACTATTTGTTTGTATGATGGTAAATGAAGAAGATAGGCTATGATATTATGGCACTCTACTTTGAAATAGCCTGATTTTATTTGGAAGAGAATTTATTATTTCAAGGCTTTAAAGCAGATTTGTATTGCTTTGAAGTTTAAATTTGTCAAGAATTGCTTTCACCACATCAACTGAAAAATTCAGGCTTTTTAAAAAAAATTTAAAATAATAAAGTTGCCATCATAGAAATTAGAGTTCGAAGAAAAGTAAAACTAAATTATGAAAACAAATCAACTTTTTTTTCGTTTGTTTTTTTTTTCCCCCGTTTTCATTTTATCTCAAATAAGGTGATAAAGCCACTAAAACACAAGGATTACTGGAAATGAATATAAACTGAGAAAATGTTGAGAAAAGCCAATAAAAGAACAAGATTCATAAAGATAGAAAATGACAATGTTGCATTTAAGTTTTTGAAGATCATAATTGAGAGGAAAGCAATAAATTGAAAGTGTTCCACAGATGAAAAGCACAAGAGAACAAATCCATAGAACTTTGTTTACATTTAGCAATGTCAATAATAAAATGAAAGCTAGCTGCCTGTTTAGTGTCAGGCTTAAATTCGTGATGTTAACAGACCAAAAAGAAAAGCTTATCAGAACAATTGCCATGAAAATGTATATTAATAAAAAGGCACAGAAAAGCTATGTTAGCGTAGTGGGAAAGTCATTGAAGAGGCTAGGTGATGACCAATAACATGGCAGATTCTTTGGATTTTGTCAATAATCCTAGTTTCCTAGCAGAAATGTGGCAATAATATTCAATGCATAGTGGAAAGGTAGGCTTATGAAGGTGCAAGATAAATTTTGGCAAGAAGAATTTAGCACATGGTGAACCAACTTCATTAGCAACAAATTTTCTCTGTTTTATCTTTTCTCACTTTCCACATGAAATTGCATGTGTTCCTTCTGAATTTTAAGATAAAAGTATTTTTTAAATTTTTATTTTACATACCAAAAGTCTACAATATATTTTAAAACTAAAAAGTTACCAAACCAATATTAGTCTTTTATGCCTAAATAAGTTGGGGAAATGTTCTAAGCAGTAAGCTTAGAAAGTTCTTGCAAATTCTTAATTGGCATGGGGGGTGCAAAATAAGTTGATACAACTATCACCTTCTATTTTAACATAAGCTGACAGGGTTGGCTTGAAGTGTAACAAAACTTGAAGTTGCAGGGTCTGTAATAAGTGAATTGGTCATTTAAGTGCCATATGCAACACATGCTTGGGTGATCATGTCTCTTTCAATTCATGACTGACTGGGCAGAAGGTTTTCACTGCAGTAGTTTGCTGTTTCTTTCTGCAGTAACAAGTGGATATAGTTAGGTTCAAAAAAGAAAAAAATGGAGGTTAACCTCTCCTTACCTTTCTATACACACACCTCGACTGATTAATCACTGGAGAGTAGCTTCTATTATTTTTAAACTTTCATTTGATATCCTTGGTTAAACTTCTGAAAAAATAATTTTCATTTGATTTAATTTCTCTGAGGATGTATCTTTTTATAACAAATATAATCACCTTTTTAAAGAGACTTGATGGCTAAGAAATTCTCTGACAATGACTCTATAATATTTGATTCTCTTCATTGACTTGGGAACAAGTATTTCTCATTCCATGATAAATAGCTAGTATCTGAAAACAGCCTAAAAATTACTGGTAAACTTCTAACATTCATCTTTTTTTCATTCTTTTTAAATCTATACATTTTTTGTCATGCTTTTAAATGTCTTAGCAAGTTATACTTAATGGAACTAACTTTTGTGTATTCCATTTACTTGTAGCAGAATATGCTTTCAGCCATGTTCTTTTCCCTTAATATTAGGTTGTTTGGAAAATAATGCCTGATTTTAGAATAAAATAAGCCTTTTAATTGTGTTCTAATATATTATAATAGTTGCACAAAAATATATCTCCTCTTTCCTAACAATTAGTCTCCTCTTTCTTAATTTTATAACAATAACTTTCAGAATTTAACTTAAAACCTTACATCATCTTAAACACGCATTAGTTCAAGCTTAGTCATAATACTTCTCAAACTGCCAATATTAATGGAGCATGGGGTGAAGGATTCATTAGAAATCAGATAGTATGGTGGTGATTGCTGAAGTATCAAAGTACTAGGGGACATTCAGCAACAATTGACAACATCTGAGAGCACTAGTTGAACAAAATCCACATCAAAGTATCAGAAATATCTCAAATAATGGGTGTTAATATTTCAACAGACCCTCTCAGGAAAATTGGCATGGTGAAGGAACTCGATAAATGGATTCTACATGAACTTAAGAGAAAATCAGTTTGGCATTTTGAAGTGTTGGTTGCTGCATCTGAAATTTGAATGATCCAATTCTTGATTGAATAGTGACTTGTGACTAGAAATAGATCCTTTATGACAATCATAAATGATCGTCTCAATGGCTTGATCACCAAAACACTTATCAAAACTGAAATTGCATCAACAGAAGATTATGGTGACTGTCTGGTAGTCCACCATTTGCGTTATCCATTAAAGCTTTCTGGAATCAAACCCATGCACCACTATTGAAGTTTACTGCCAGCAACTAGATGAAATATGCATTCATTTATACAAAATGCAACTGGTATTGGTTAATCAAAAAGGTTCAATTCTGCTTCATGAGAATGTTTGGCCACATGTTGCCTATCCAGACACTGCAGAAGCTCACCAACTTAGGGTACAAGACTCTGCCATATCCACTATATTCCCTTGACCTCTCACCCACTGACTACCATTTTTCAAGTATCTTGACAATTTTTTAAGCCAAAAGACATTTTGTTACAAAAAATGCATTCAAAATTTCTTGGTGTCCAGTTTTATCATAAAGGCATAAATAACTTTAATCTATTTTGACCAATTTAAACACTGTTTAAATACATTAATTCAGGAATAAAAGTTGATTCTAAAATCTGACATTATTTTCTGAACAATCTAATAATTATATTTGCTCTTTTTTTTTTCTTTTTTTTTTTTGTCAAATTTACTTTTGTGATTGTGTCCATAAAGTTTAGTTTGTAATTTAAGAAAATGTAGATAAATTATGTTCTAATAAATCTTGAATTTGTCATGATTAAGAAACTTTGTATTCATTTAATTTCTTATTTCTTTTTATTTTCAGGCTATTGGTATTTGTTCAGCCAAAGTTTGGAAGAAAAACAATTAAACTTTGCAAAAAGATTTTTTAAACAAAATAGTTGTTTTTTCGTATTTTAGTTATTACTTTTGAATTTTGTTTTAATCAGGTGATATTATGTGTTTAATTATTTCATGACAGTTTTTTTTCTTTTTCAGCATGAAATAATTGCTTACATATAACATTCTTACTTTTTTAATTTGTAAAAAAAAAGCATTTTTTTTATTTTATCTTATTTTTTTAAAAATTTTTACTGAACCTGCAGCTCTGCAAAATAAGGTTAAATTTGTAAATTTCTCCCCTCTCCACTTTTTATACTTGAATATTCAGACCTCCATCAAATGTTTATATCTCTCAGGTTCTTATTCAGTGTAAATGGAAAACAATAAAACTTACTGAGATCCTGATTGTGTAAGTGTTTTTCTTCATTGTATATTAGTTTGCAGTAGTTTGTAAATCCTTTTTTGTGTAACATTTTAATTGCTTCCCATATAGCAGCTGGTTGACTACTACTTGTTTTAAGACTTTTTAGTTTGGTTTAGTGGTTTGATATAAACAAAGACTGTCAAATGTTATCAAGAATTTTAGAAGCTGACTTTCTTCACTGTAATTGTGGTATGAAAGAAGTGGGAAAGAAAAGGTGTAGAAAAACAAGAGAAAAAATTTACGCAAACTTTTTTTTTTAAACGTTTGATTCATTGATGAGCTTTCTGACCTGGGATCAATCAATGTTTCTACTTTTCCTCCTATCCTCACCTTGCATATCATATCTGACCCCTGTGTGAAGGGTGTGTATTCTCTTGCTCTTTTAGTTTATCCCCAATTCCTTTTGGGGTGTTTCATTCTTGTTTCCTCACTGTAGCTTTTTTTTTTTTTTTTTTTTTTTTTTTTTTTTTTTTACCCACAATCTTGGCTTATTCTGTTTCATTCTTATTAGAGCCATAGTAGCATCTGTAGAGTTTGCAAATTCTCCATATTGCCCGGATAGTTTTTCAAACCACTTCATACTGATTCTGTCAGAAATGGTAGGCCAAGTTGACTAGGTCTGTCTGTAGATCCATTCCTTTTTCTTTAATGCTGCTAACCAAGACCACTAGTGCTTTTCCCATGAATATTGGGATCCTTGATCTGCTTGATATTACTCCATGAACTGGACAAGTATTTGTATCTGCCATCATTTAGAAAACAAGTCAAAAGCTGAATTTGTACAGATTCAAGAGAGAGAGAGAGGGGGGGGAAGTAGTTGCCTACCTTGTATTCTAGTGATTCTTGAGTGGTGAGGTTGTTCTTAGTCCTTTGAGTTTCTAGGATCATATCCTAGATCCCCACTGCACCAACTGTGGATGAGTTCCTGGTGTCAAATCCTTTGTCATGAGCACCAATTATAACCCTATTGCTGTGAGTTTCACTAAATGCCACTCTGGTCCCAGTCTGTTGGTCTGTCTCCAGCAAACCTGCTCCACTCCAATCCTGCACTCCCATATTGTGTTTCAGTATACGCAGGAATATCGATGAAGACCTGTCAAAGACTAGGCTTGATTCCTCTCTGTCCTGGCTATGCTTGAAACTTAATTAACTTCAACAACACTCCTTAACAAATGTAAAAATAACAACTTATTTATGGCATTATGATTAAAATAATGAATACATAAACAAAATGGATTTGAAGTTTGCCCATATAAAGAATTCTTAATCTAGGAGGAAGAAGTTGGCAATTGTAGTTATGGCTAAACAACCCATTCAACTATTTTAATGAAGCCAGCTCATTGAGAGTGTAATAAGTGGCGTAGAGAACAGGTCTTTAGCTGATTGGGGCACTACTGTCATTCCGCAGGGAGAGTGTTGGGCTATGGTGAAACCAGTTTCTGCTCTTTCAGTAACTGCTTTCATGGGGGTGCAAACCCCAATTGTATTACTCTGATTGGCTAGCCAATAATAATGCTTGACCAATGGTCTTGTCATACATTTTGAAGGGGAGAAAGGAAAGCCCCCATGAACCCAATATGATTGGGTGGGGGGTCCAATCAGAATAATGGCCCTGTGCCATAAGTATTGGATGGAGAGACAAGAAGCTCCATTCCAGTCATTTTCTCATTGGTGGGCCAATCAAAATCGTGGCCTTGCATTGCTTATATCCACTCTCAGTGGAACATTTTTCATCTTTCAGAATCTCCCCTTCATTTGACCTGATTATCACAGGTGAAAATTTGTTATATCCCTGATCACCCAAGCTTACAATTTCAACTCTCACTATGGTGTTCTATATTAGACGGCCAAGTCATATTCTGAAGAGACGGAACTGGAGGCCGGTTGTAATGCAGTGGGACATTTTAGTTTCAGTTTTAGCTTGAGCAAGCTATTCTGCCACTGTTGTTGGCTTAAGTAATTCAAAGAAATTTTCCTTATGGCTGGAATATCATTTGCTGAAGTAAGTATTTATTTTGAGTTGCTATATTATTTTTTATGAGTAATTTGTGTTTTTTTCCAGTTTAAAAAAAATCTACCATTTTTAAATGTAAAATAGAAGAAAAATGTAATATTTGTATTATAAAAATGAATGAAAAATGTTTAAGAATGTTTCTACATAAATTTAATAATATATAATTAGAATTAAATTCTAAATATTTAATTCAGTATTTATTTTTGATATTGTAAAAGCATTGTGAGTGGAAATGAAATTAATCCTGCTGCTCAGTCATTTTTCCAGGGTCTTCTAAAGTTTTTAAGTATAGTGTAAAAAAAAAAAATGTTGAGTCACTGACTCAACATTTTTATGTTAAAAGTTTATTATTCAATATTTTTCTGTTAAAAGTTTATTCAATGGTTTTGAAAAAATAAAAAGTAAACAGTTATGCTTCAAAACCAAATTCTCTTTTTTATGCCCTGTATATTTGTTTTTCTAAGTTAAAAAAAATATGATTCTTCTTTTAACTACATTTTCTTTGATATTGAGTGAACTGTAATGATTTACTTATTAAAATTAACAAAAAATGACATTAATAAATAATTAAAGTTATCTTTCTATATTTCTGAGATGAGGTATTATGTACATGATTTACATTTTGGACTATTGTCCTCATCTTTGTCGCCATATTTATTACAATGTTTCAGCCGTTGTACACTCTGATCTTTTCAGATGGTTGGAATGTCGAACTGAATCCTTTATTTTGCTCACTGGGGTAGACTGTTCTAGTTCCACGTGCCATGTTTAATGGATGTCAGTTATCAGTTATCTCCTGTTAATTTCCCTCTGAAAGTTCTCCACTGCCTTAACCCGGTATTGAACTCACACTCTTTGGGTCCTGTCACTGGATCTAACCAACGCCTTTATCCACTGTGCCATGTGTCCTTGAGGACATCTGTGTTACTTTAATATTTTTTCTCTAGTTTTTCTCCATAAAGAATAAATCAGTGCATTCATAGAATTATTTTTTTATTATTTGTGTTTTTAGGTAAAACAACAAATATTAATGTTTGGTTTAATTTTTTAAATTTCTCATTAAAGTGTCAAAAAGAACCAAATATTATATTCTTACTACAAAATTAACAAAAAAAAATTTAATGTTTTTATGTCAAAAAATTTAATGTTTTTAAGTGTCAAAATAGATTTAAATTCGATATTCTAAAAACGCAGTGAACGAAATAATATTTATGTTGCTGCTTGCTGCTCAGTCATTTTTTCAGGTTCAGTATTTATTTATTTACTCGAATTGAGCCTGAAACTAATTTTTGACACAAGTAGGCCATTAAAGTGCATTGTGCTGGATTGCCCAACTGTGGTTGGGCATTGTCTCAAAAATAGCCAAGGCACTCTCCCATCAGGTACTGAGTAAAAACCCCAGTCCCTCCCTTTAAATTGAGGGGGAGGTGTTGCCTGGAGGAGCAGCATTCTGGGAGAGAGCCAGGCAATAGCTGATCTTATGTTGACAAGTGTCAGAAATTTAGATACTTATAACTTAACTCAATAATTAAAAGATTATGTAATATTTTGCAAACCTTTAACAATATACCCAAATATACTAAAAAAAAAAAATCATTTTAAAAAGTGGATTCTCATGTTTAAGGCAACCCTCTAAAATTTCTGTTTTTAACTTCATGGTATGGATAGAGAGGTCAAAATTGGGATTAAGAGTATAATTTGGCTTGTAAAATTGAAGCAGTAAAAGAAATAATTGTGCTTAAGAAGCTTAATCATTTTAGATATTACCTAGTTTCCAGCAATGCCCCACAGGTGTCATTGCTTCTAAAACAAATTAGAGAAGCCAGCAAGACAAAACTGTGTGTGAGATGAATAAAATATCAGTTTATCATTTTCCAAAAGACAAAGCTGAGAGAGAGCCATGGAAAAAATCAGTTCCAAATGCTAATTTGAATGTTACAAACAATGCAGTTATTTATCAACTACATTTTATACAGCATCCACCATCTTTATGGTCAAGTGTGCCAAAGAGTCAAATACCAACACTCTTTGCTGTTCAAAGAGATATAAAAAAATTACAGTGCTGCTCAAAATCAAATTGATGAAATTAATGCTTTTTTAGAATTAGATTAATTATACAAATTTGAAAGAAAGTATAATCAACAACAAAAATGACTTTGTAGATCCAGTTGTAACATTTTTGGCTGAAAATATTTTAACTGTCAGTCAAGTTACTCTTCTCTTTATGTTGAGAATTTATTAAAAAAAAAAAGTGCAGTTTAAAACCTTTCATTATGGAGTTAAGTGTTATATTAGTAGCATGTCCAAAAACCGTATAAATACAGTTGATATTTGGTCAGCATTGGAAGAAATTGTCCAATATTTAATTTCTATGACTTTTGATTACAAGAATGATATCTTGAGTTAGCACTTTTCAGCAATGGTCCCCAAAATTGTTGTAATGAAATACAGCTCAGATATAGTAATATGTGCTTTTGAGTACGATACAACATCATGGTCATTGTATAATAGATTAAAACAGGATTTTCAATTACCATCATTAACAAGAATGACATCAAAAGTTTCAAAACTTAATGAAAAATCTTTGCTATCTTTATTTAATACTCTTAATGCCAGTTAAAAAGAGTGCATAATTCTCCATGATGAAGTATATATTAAGAAAATGTTACTATATCATGGCAACTATTTGGTAAGTCAGTTGACAATCCATCTCTACTTGCTCAATGATATGTCTTGATGGGGCTCCAAAATTTCTTACAAGACTGATTCTAATTTTCCAAATTAACATCATTTGAACAAATTGAGTTAACAGTACAGACCATCACCTCTGTACTAGCTGATGTGAAGGCTATTATACGTGATGGCAACCAAATAAATCAAGCTTCTTTTTCTTTTTTATTATATCCCACACTCCCTGAAAAACCTTAGTTAATTGAAGATAAATATTTGTTTTTTGTTTATGTTCATCTGTTGAAAAATATTTACAATTTGTGGCTCATAGAAAAGACAGAAGAACTAATCTTTGATGATAATGGATAATCTTGAATGATAATGAGTAGCAAAATTGGCACATTTTAAAGTTATATCATTTTGAATTTGAAAGAGGAGTTAAACTTCCAGATTTAAATGAAATTTCCATTGCTCCAAAGCCCATAGAAAGACAACTGGTTTTTCACTTACCTCAGAGTGTTTCTAGAAAAACATATAATGCACTTCTCACTCAGTTTAAATAGTTGCGGATAAGAATGATACTGTAATTTTCATAAACAAGGTTTTGGCATGGTGGAAAATTTTAAATGTTAAGACCCTTCAAATTGGTAAACTATGCAATGATTTCTACAAACTGAAATCTGATTTTATCACTGAGTTTGGTCAAATGGCTCTTCATATGGCTGGCGGTCAAGGTAATCGTATAAAACAACCAAACACTGCTACAACCATACTTGCAATGTTTGTCTGTTGTCACCTCTTAGCTACAAGCCATAAATCCTAATTAGGTAATTTACAAGTGATTTATTAGAAAAAGAATTTAGTAAACTTCATCAAGGATCAGGTAGCACCTATTTTATAAATATCCAACAGTGTATTGAAAAGCTGCATATGAAGTAGAAATCTTTACTTTTAAATCAGAATGTAAATAGTGATGCTAAGCCAGGTCACCCATGTACATCTTGTGATTAGAAATATTTGGCAAAATTTCTGAACCTTCACAATCTGGAAAATTTATAACCATCTCTTTCTGATGAAATAAAAATGGCTCTTGTATACATAGCTGGATATATTACAAGAAATGATAATCAACCCAGTGATGAAACCCATTTTTATTATAAAAATTATGGAAAATATAAAAATTCAATTGACTGTGGAAAACTAAAGGTTCCTTCTGACCACATTTGCCAATGGGTTTTTTTTTTGTTTCATCCTTTTCATACATTTACCTCATTATTTTGTTTAAAACTTATCAGTGTCCACAACAAAAATACATTTTTCATTTATTTAACTTTCAACACATCCTATTATTCTCAGGTATGGGTCAAAATGTTATTCTAAGTACTTTAAAAATTAACTTTATTTTTTTTTTTCCCAAATTTCTGAAAATCAAAAATATTTCTAAAGACCTCCAAGTCTTTTCATGGCACAACTGAGAACCAGAACTAGAGGCCTATTGAAAAAGTTCTGGCTCTCAGTTGTGCCATGAGCAGGCCTGGAGTATAGTGCACCATGCCTCTCACACTATACTCCATAAGTGACATAAACCGGATAAGTCATATTTGTGTTGCTAGCCAATTTAATTTTCCTATTTCACTTTTGCATAATTTGAGCTTTTGTCAAAACTGGGTTTGAATTATAGTCATAGGGATTGATTTGACACTCATTTTGATTAATTATGATCTCCTCAGACTGGCTTTTGTAAGTTGTTGGTCCATTCAATTCTTCAACTAAATTATTATGTAACACTATTTAGCTATGGTAATTGACTAATTAGCCATAAAAAAACTGAATGGAGAATACTGAAAAAAGAAAAGAAGGGTTGAAAGATATACCGTTCGATATAAAAAGATTTTATTTTCCAAAAAGTATGTTTTCTTGAGAAACCAAAGAATTGCATCAATGATAAATTCATAGGAAAGCCATGTGGCAATCTTTGACAATTGATGATGATTGTAAAAGTGCTGGTTAAGAAAACACAAAGTAACCGGAAGCAACGATGATATCGTTTGAGAGTGCATAGATATTAGGAATTGACCAGGCCATGTGTTAATTGTAAGAATTTTGGCAGGATGAAAAAGGATTGCATAAACAAAGTTCTAGTTGATAATTCTAAACTGCCTGGATAAGAAATCCTGAATAAGCAATGTCAAAGAGTTAATTGATGAAGCAAGCTCAGCCACACCAGCATGACTGAGATGCCATTGGTTGGGTGGTAACAGTGGTAATAGGTGGAGGTAAAATAGTAAGAGAGATGGAGAAGTTACTAATGCCCACTGCAAGGAATTGGTGTGAGGTACCAATGTGAAGAGGAGGGAGTTTAAGAGGATATCTATCCTACAATCTCTTCTCACAAAGGGATCCACCCAGAAATAGGAAGTAATTAATTAATTTTCCTAGCCAGACAACAGAGGCCCTTTTAGGAATCATCCTGCACTGGTTTTTGGTCAAAGTCCATATAAGCAAGCACCCTCAGACAGTTCACATGCAGGGGTCAGCCAGTTGCGTTTTGCAGTTGGAGAGAGCTGATACAAATGATTTCGGCCTCCGGCCTCACCTTTCTACAAAACAGCAAGTTATACTGACGAATAAAGCTAAGCCAGCACTTAAAAAAACTAGACCAGTTGACTTAGAAGACCAGAACTTGCCTAGAAATACAAAAGTGTCACTGTCAGAAGAAATGGATTGGGGGGAAAAAACACACACTCTGTATAGAACAGACTGATAAAATTTGATTTGCTGTCTTTAAACATACCCGAACCATCATCTATTTCTTTTTGCTTGTGCGACTTCACCTCCATTTTGACTCCCCTTGCATTACAGCCCCGGTGTCTGATCTCATCGACCTAAAATCAAAGTGACAACATGGTTAGGTTAGACTTGAGATCAAGATAGTTACCTTGGTAACCAGTCATTGGAAGCAAGCTGAGAATGACGGAGCTGATGTCAAACCGGTTGTGTCTCATGTGAGCCATTAAAATCAACCGACCATCTCATTTGGTACCCTGATCAAAGGATCCTGCTGGGTAATGATGACTGCCATTCAACCGGGGTGGGGGGTGTCACAGCTTGGTGTTGTGACCACTGTCACAATACCTCTGCAGGTGACAAAGATGGACTCTAACATGCTTCACTAGAACTTGCTTTCAGTTCCTATAACTGTTCCTGGTTTCATCCAATGATTTGATTCTTTCCTCTTGAAATAGACTATATTTAAGAGCTGTACTGGATTGGCATAAAGCTCTTCTGATTTTTTTCAGATAATTCAGTCTGTATGAAATCATTAAAGTTGTTAGCTACTGCTTCACCTAATATAGCACCCTCTAAAGCCAGGGGTTCATCAGGACAGAAAGCACATTAGGATCTTCTCCAAATACTAATTGAGTTGGACTATAACCATTGACATTATGCAAAGTATTTTTGGAGATCATTGTCCAAGCTCCAAACTGCAATCTGTGTCTTCCATAGTTTTGAGTACCATTTCATTAATTATAGCATTGTGGTGCTCATTTAATCCATTAATCCATGGACTCTGCACTAATGTAGTTTGTGCAATAAAATTCAAGATCTGAGCCATATCTCTGAAATCTGTAGTTGAATTCTCCTTCATTATTGGTTAAGAAACTAAAAGAGATCCAAAATATACAATCAAGACTGAAAATATCAATAATTTCAGCTTTCTTTTGACAATATTTTTTGACACTATCTGGTGAAAGGATTTATTAAATAAAGAAATTTAGTTCATCTCTTTCATTTCATTAAAGTGTTTTGCTAAAGAGACACCAACAATGGGCTTTATTATGTTTTAGGCATATGTCACAATTGAGGTAATTTCTTGAAGCTTTTTTATTAGTTCAACATCAAAAACACCAGCATTTTTAAGATTATCCATTTTCTCAGAACTGGGATGACTAAATTGCTTGTGAAGTTTTTCTTTTTTCTCTAACAATTCTCCCTTGTGCTTATCAGGGAAATGCTTTCACTCTTTTTGAGACCTAGAGCGAAAAGAGGGATATTAGTGCAAGGAAGTTGTAACCCTTGACCAAACATGGACACACTATCACTTTTAAAATCCAGAACAATATTAGATATTTGATAGCTCTTTTATTGAGCAAAGATGCTATTTCAAACTCTTATTACATTAACAGTAATTTCAACATTATTCCTGCTAATATACAGAGTATCTTCACTTTGAACATGGACTTCAAGTTTTGGCTATTTGAAAATCTAAATGTAGCCATACTATCTTATTTCCATGTTTTTATTTTTATTTTTTTATTTTTTTTTTGTAAAGTGTCTAATGATTATACCAAGTCAAACCACACAATGATCTGGAGCAACCTGAATTGAAAAGAATGACACCAATAGTCTATCCAAGGAGTGTACTATCACTAGAATTATTGTGACTCATTACAATGTTTGCTTCGACTACATTCTCCTAATTTCCTTTGTTGGCAATTTTTAGTCCTGTGCATGGTAGATCCACAAATAGCATATCTAGAGTGCTTACCATCAGGTCCCTGAATAGGATTTTGTTTCTTGGTTTTATTCTTCTGATAATTAGTACAATCCCTCTTGCCTCTACAGGTATTGTCTCTCCATCCTCTACCACAATAATACTTTTGTTGATTTTGATGGCCTGAGCTATACATTACATTCTATGTTTGCACATCATTATTTCCATCCGAAGATTGAGCTAAGATCACATCTACTGGTTCAAACTTTATTTGATTGTTGGAGAGTTTCTGGTCTAACACTCATCACCTTTTTTCACTATTTTCTCCAAGATTGGTGCTCTTCAGGGTCATATTCTGTGGTCTAGTATACTTTTCAAAATTTCCATATGCCATGAGAAACAATTGAATCTGGCTTTTCATACAATAGTTTCATTCCTTCCTTTGTATTTAATTTATCTGGGACCATATCTACTATTGCTTCTTTGGCTTTACTACTTAAGTTAAAAAATATAGTTGGAGATCTTTTCTTGGCATCAATGTTTGTCACCATTTCTCAGAAATTTCTTTTTTCCAAGCAGTGTATTTTTCTGGAACAGGCTTTGGTGGGACTCAGAACTTATTATTGGTGGCCATTTTTCTTTTCACAGGTTAAACATTTCTGGTAACATACTACCAGAAATGTTTAACCTGTGAAATTATCCAGCATAAATTCCAGAGAATCTTCTTAATATTTATGTTACATAAAATGTGGTATAATGTCTAAAATGGGTAAGGCAGGTCATCATCATTAAAATTTACTAGTCACATTCACTGACCTAATTAGACTTTTTATAAACCTTACATCATAACATGTTTATACAAAAACATAAAAATGTACATGATTTTTATTTACATAATAACAAAAATAAACCCCATGATAAGAATGAAAAATATACAATAAAAAATGTGTTAGTATGGAACCCTCCCCACAGTGAACTTATGGCAGAAAAGCAAGTTAACTGGGTGAAAATATAGTGGGGGAAAGTAGAAAAATAATATAAGGAAAATGAAATGTCCCACTACCTACTCCAGAGAACTGTCTTCGGTCACCTAAAGGGGTATTTGAGTGGGATGACAAACAGAAAATGGGGGGACTAAAAAAAACACAAAAGGGGGTAATGACCATTCACGACCTAGCGAAGTTAATCAATTTTCAGAAAAAGAAAAGACCAAACTGATACTCTAACCTAACTGAGTTGGTCAGGTATATCTTTCCCGAAAGAATAAGTCCTTCAACCAGTCTCCTCAAAGTGTCCACCATTCACCAAGGCTCACATACAAGAGGTGAATCTAGGAGTGAAAGTACGGTTTGAATCGGGCCGAGATTAAGGCAGTCTCCAAGAAATGACAGTCTATTCTATCAAAAGCCTTGGACTAATTCAAATTGATCAGCTTGGATTCTCTGTGAACTAAATGAAAGTTATCTTGGATCTTCCGACCACTTACTGCACAAGTCAGTTCAGGAGATACGAGACACAAGAGTACAACCTGCAAATGGACCTTGGCCCAAATTTTTAACTCTGTGTTAAGTATCATTAAGGGCTGAAATTACAAATCTTGTCCACTCCATGTTTGTTATTGCTTAGAATCTTCACCACATCCCTCTTGAAATGTCGGCAAATAGATCCCTGTTCCATCCAATGATCTAAGAGAATTTCCAGCAAGGGGACAAACATGGACAACAACTTCAAGTACACATCATTAAACTGTTGATGCCCGGGGTCTTATCTTTTCTGACCTTCAATGCTACCCATATTTCATCTGTTATGTGACCCTCGTAACTAGCTGCTTCAGTCACCTCAAAATTCTGCAGCTATATTCGTTGCCTTGGCAGATATTCTATTAAATTTAACGACCTGAGCTTGGTACTTGTTAAGCAAGGAGGCCAGCTCAACCTTAGCTATAGCTACCTTATCACTATCTGCTGAATTGACAGCACCCACTATTCTAGATTCTAGTGCCACTAGACTATCTAGATTGAATCATCTGCCATAATTAGTAGCAAACGACCTAATGGTATCCTAAAGCTGTCTCCAATACTTACTCACAAACACAGAACATGACAGTTTTCGCTGTATTGTTAATAGTATCTGCCCACCACCCTGAAATCCTTCACATTCAATGAAGTGTTGAACTTCCAGTAGGCAGCTGATGTTGGCCTAGCCTTATCTAAGTTTATACTGATCTGGACAAGCCTATGCACTGACTAAACTATTTTATGGAAACTTGGACAACCTAAGATCCCTAAGTTACCTTGAATTTTGTTGATGTAGCTAGGACACACCCCTATGTCTCCAAGTTCACTTTACCACTTTGGATGTTCATTTCAGAATTTATTGACCAGATGAAGTCGTTTTTGTTCATGGTAACATCTAGCATGTGCACCCTGCTTGCTAGATCTGCAAAGACAAGTGAACAAATTTTGTCCAAGGAATGACTTTCTATTAAAAAAATACATCACGAATGTTTAAATATTGTGAGAAGATGCAGAACCTCCTTGACTACACACATTCATGTCTTTTACAATAACGTAGATCTCTTGAATACAGCAATTCACATCAAGGTGTTGGAGATCACAAGTGAGTCGAGTCCATTTCAATTCGGATCTCTACACTCAACCATTTAAATTTGCAAATCAGAGAGCCATGACTGGAACTTACTGGTGTTGTGCAACCAGGACGAACATGTTGGTGGTCAAGACGATGATGGCCTGTCCCATATTTAATTACATGAAATGTAATGGCGACCAGGAGGGATTACTAATTGGATAATAATCAGAAGAATAGATTGAATAGTTGCAAGAAAGATGGAAAAAGAAATGATTTAATAATTGTTTTAAACAATAAAATGAATTTAAGAACGGTTCCAAAGAGAATCAAACCAAGAAATAACTAGTCAAGATTCAGTAAAATTGAGCAAGCCAAATTTTCCCCTCAATCTATTCACTCCCTCCACCCAAGAAGAAGGCATAATTAATATGTTTCAATTTCCTGGTCTGGAGACCACAAATTCAATTTTTTTTCTTTATATTAATGCTATTCACCCAAAATGCCTAGATTCTTACAGAAAAAACAGTAACCTAAATTCTTAAACAAAGGGAACGTGGTTTATGAAAATATTTCTGAGAACCTGAGGTTCGGAGTGTGTTTACATTAATATGATTCACCTAAAATGCTTATATCCCTTAGAGAAAGAGAGTGACTGAATTTCTTTAACCAAATAAAGGAAGACATATGGTTCTCAAGATAGGGCAATTGAAAGTGAAATAATTAGATACACCAATGTCAAAGGTAGTTAATTTTCAATCACCCTGTATATAAAGAAACACCCACAGGGCCCAACAAGAGTCAGCTCAGATTTGTCTGGAGGTGCAACACATACTAGTCTGTTGCTATCACACGATGCACACTTATTTCCATGGCTGAAGAAGGCAAGGGACAACAGGTAGTCTTGCTAACATCAAATTATAACAATTACTGCTATATTTCTCAGAACGGCATCTAGTAGAGAGAAATTAATCCGTCAGTACATAATAGACATCGTATTCACCAGTTTTTATATCCAATAAGCCTGTTCTTAGAGTTGGCAACAATATTGTTCATTTTATTTAAGGGGTTCTTATTGATTCCAGATGTCCTGGACAGAGATAAAAATTACCACAGCTACAGTCAAGAATTTCTCATTTCTTATCTGTGATACACAATGTATAATTTGGTCTGCCGTCAACCACAATATCATAAGGTTTACAGAATTGAGGGTTACAATAGATCCTTGGGATATTTCAGTCCTGATGGTGCTGTCCTAGGACAGACCATCAATGTCTCTTGGAAATGTTAATTTTACTGAGCTATAAAGAGAAGGATGCATGCAAAACTGGTACCCTGCTGTTGTATTTTCCACTATTCACAATTGGGCTTCAGTCTATTCACATGTTAAGACTAGACCTTTAAATTCATGTGAACCATACTGATTATTTAGTCAGGAATTTTTAATTAAAGGGTGGTTTGAGGGAAATGTGAATAGTGAATTACACAACTTTATAGATATTAATTTCTTGGATTCAACAAGAATATACAACATTTGAAATTGATAAAATGTTTATTTATTTTTCTTGTTATTCCTTGATAATGATATGCATTGTGATGCAAACTTTGATATCAATTATTCAGTGTTTAATTACCAATTGATATCAAGGGAAAGAATACAATAGAAACAAAGAACAATAAATGGTTAAATAGGCATAAAAATATTAATGCAAATCAAATGTACCAACCTGAGGTCTTGTTAGTGGCCACCAGCAAAACATAGATATGATATATACATATAAACAATAAATTAGTAATGTCCAAAAACAGGGGATTAAGGATTTGCCCTGGAAATGATTGTTTTTCATTGTTGCTGGAATTGGATTTATATTCCTTCTTCTGTTCCTTTGGATGTCTGCCAAAGACTTAGGATCTTGTGCTGAATTTATTTGCTTGGCCTATTTTGGCGCCTTTCTTTTACCTCCGATTCATCCGAAGTCCACAATATTGTTCTCCCATGTAACTTGACTTCATCTCAAACTTTTTCTTGACCTCCTTCCCAATTTTCTCTGTTTGATTGTCGGGCGCTCATGCTTTTATACACCCAATTTTTTTTGTGTGGGCGAATCTGGGCCTAGCAACAACTGTACTGACATTTGATTGGACAATGAATTAAGCACAGTTGTATGCAGCATGACCGTGTCTTCCACAAGTCTGGCCTGGCTAAAACTATCTGGTGGGTTTGGAGGGAAACATGTAACAACAAATCTCTGACTTGTTGCAGCTTGCTCTCAGGTACCTCCTCCCTATCATTTAGTTGGCAAAATATGATTATAACACTATGTTAAACAATTATTAGTGAGAGAAGACAAAGATTAAGCCTTCTGCCATTTGTTACAATAGTTAATTGTAAACAATATGAAAATAGCAAGTACAAAGTACAAACAAATATGACCAAGATAAAAAATAATAAAGCTTTTCCTTCCAAATAAACAATTAGCGGCAAAACATTTCCTCTACAATCACAGGTAAAGCAATTTTGTTAAACAAAATTATCGCCTCTATGATGTATATATTGTTTCTGCGTATATATTGTGTGTCCTTTCAATTCAACCAAATCCAAAAAAGCTGTTGGTGATAGATTGCAATCTTTAATCTTTAAAAGATTACAAGTACAGGTTTACTGGACATGGTTGAAGTTTCATCAATGATGACACAAATCTTTCATTTTTGTTATATTGCTAAATTTGGTAAAATTAGTGAAGGAAAGACAAAATCTAAAACAAAATTCAAATACTGAAAAGTGCAAAATTGCTGAAATCATTAAAATTAGTGGAAAAAAATTCAATAAAATGGATATATTCTATTATAAATGTATCAGATGAATAAATTTGGTAAACTTTATAAATAAAATGCAAAAAAGCAATATAATTTATTACAAAAAGAATCGGGGTTAGGTTTAGAGTTAGGGTTAGTATTAAAGTTAGGTTTAATGATTAGTGTTATGTTTAAAAAAATGCAAATCCCAAAATTGGTAGATTTCATAAAGATATGCAAAAAGCAATATATTATAAAAAGATACAAATTGCTAAATTTGCAAATATTAGTGAAAAAAAAGCGTTAAATGGATATATTTTATCACAAATGATAAAAGAGTGAATGAATTTGGTAAAAAATGCAAAAAGCAATGTAATTTATTGAAAGAAGATTCACATTTAGTGTTAGGTTTGTTGTTAGGTTAGTGTTAAGACTAGGGTTAGAGTTAGTGTTAGGTTATATAGATTTAGAGTTGGGGTTAGGTTTAGGTATAATGATTAGTGTTATGGTCAATAATGTTAGTGGTAAGAGTTATCTTTATTAGGTATAGTTTTAGGTTTAGGGGTTAGGGCTATTGTTAGGGTAGGTTTAATGCTAGGTTAGGATTAGTGTTAGGGTATGGTTTAAAAGACAAAATTTGGGAAGAAAATGCAAAAAGCAATATATTTTATACAAATGATAAAAAATTGCTAAAATTGTTAAAATTAATGGAGAAAATGCATTAAATGTATATATTCTATTACAAATGATACAAGATGAATGAATCTGGTAAACTTCATGAAATGAAAAAGCAGTGTAATTTAATACAAACAGATTCAGGGTTAAGGGTTAGTTTTAGAATTAGTGTTAGCATTAGGTTTAAAAAGTTGAGAAATGTCTAAAATCAGTAAATTTAGTGAAGAAAATGCATAAAGCAATATATTACAAAAAAATACAAATTGATAAATTTGGTAACATTAGTTAAGAAAAAAAGATACAAAATTACTGAAATTGTTAAAATAAATTTATATATTTTCTAACAAATCATACAAGATAATGCATTTGGTAAACTTTATGAAGAAAATGCAAAAAGCAATGAAATTTATTACAAATATTTCAAGATTAGGTTTAGGGTCAAGTTCAGGTTTAGTGTTAGGAATGAGGTTAGGGATAGGTTTAGTGTTAGGGTTATGTTTAGAAATATGCAAAATTGCTAAATTTGTTAAAATTAATGATGAAAAGACACAAAAGGATATATTTTATTACAAGAAGGTATAAAATTGTTAAAATTAATGAAGAAAATGCATTAAATATATATTTTATTACAAATGATACAAGTTGAATGAATTTCATAAACGTTATGAAGAAAATGCAAAAAGCAATGTAATTTATTACAAAACAAATCAGGTTTAGCGTTATGGTTAACATTATGGTTGGGTTAGAGTTAGGATTATGGCTAGGTTTAATGATTAGTGTTTGTATTAGTATTAGGTGTTAGTGTTAAATTTTTGATAGCTTTAGTCTTAGTGGGGTTAGTGTTAGATTTAGTTTTAGAAATAGAAATACGGTTAGGTTTAATGTTAGGTGTAAGGCTTAATTTTAGGCGTGGCTAGGCTTACTCCTAGGTTAGTGTAAGTTTAGGGTTAAGTTTAAAAAATGAAAACTGACTAAAATTAATAAATTTTGTTACGAAAATACAATATCTTTCATTACAAAATTACTAAATGTTATGGTAAAACACACCAATTCTATAGTTATTAGACTCTCCCACCTAATATAAGTAGGAGTAGTAAGAGGAACGAGGGTCGGTCAATGTCGGACGACAGTAGTCATCAGTTAGTCGAATACGAAAGTAGTCAGCGACCACAAGATTACTCTGCGTAATACCTATTTATATCAAGTTCCTAACGTTTGGTACGTCGAACTTATTTAGGACCGATTTTAGTACAAATACAATCCTCCACTGCGAAATAACTCCACAACAACTTTGGCGACGAGGATTCGCACTCATACGGAGGAAGAAAAAATTCGCTTGCCACAATAACTTCGGCAACAGTCTCGGAATTTACACTTTAAAAAAAAAAAAAAAAAAACTTGGCAAAGTTTGTTGCAAGCCAAGACGTCAACTTAGTGACAAAAAAATCTGTCGAGAAAAGAAATACTTGAGTTTGCTCAAATAGGTCACGAATTGCAAATTCTTAGCCACCCCCCTCTACAGTATTTAGACATTGTGTAAACTTTTTGCGAAGATGGAGGAATGCAAAAGTCTATTCCAGGAATTCTTTAAGTTCCAGTCGGAACAACAGACGAAAATATTAGAGCAACAAAAAACATTCCAGATGCAGCTAAAGGAGGAAATTTTCAATAGACAAATGCAATTCCAACAAAAAATGGAACAGATGCATAGGGAGTTTCAAAACAAAATTCTGGAAATAACTGAGAAGAGGAAAGAGAAAAATCTACAAAATTATTCTTTCCCAGAGAATACAATATGGAATTTAATTGAAATATTCACGTACAGTCCAGATGAAGAGATAACTTTTTCGGAGTATTATAAAAAATATACAGACGTGTATAACGAGGACTGCCACTCGTGGTCTGAAGGAAAGATGGTTAGGCTTCTTTTAAGCAAATTAGGAGCATAACAAATTGGTAAGCTACATTTTACCGAAAAAAACTACCAAGTTGGCATTTACCGAGGCGGTAAATATATTAAGTGAATTATTTAATAAAAAGGTGGAAATGTTTGAATCTGATGAAAAATGATGAACAAGACTATATAACGTACGCAGCCAATGTGAATAAGCATTGTGAAGAATTCAAGCTGGCAGAGTTAAGCACAGACAATTTTAAGTGCTTGTTTAAGTTTGTTCAGGAGCTAGTATCGGAAAGAGACGCAGAGTTGAGAAAATTAGTACTAGCAAAATTGGAAAGCAATCCAAGTATTACGGTACAGAAATTGGCAGAAGAATGCAGGGATATGTTAGCGTAAAGAAAGATTAAAAAAAGATAGAACAGTCTGGCGTTTCACATGTAAGGAAAATACCCTACAAAGAAGAAAGTCAGTCTACCAAAAAGAATTCTAAAATTGCGGATTATCAAGCAAAAAGTGAAATACCAGAGAAAAATAAACAAAAACTCATGAAGCCATGTTTTGCTTGTGGTGAACTACACTGGTACAGATATTGCAATTTTAGGAATAAAAAATGTTTCAACTGTAAAAGAGTGAGACATAAAAACACACATTGCAGGTCAAAAAATAAAGACAATAAAATAAGAAAACTAAAGTCCAACGTGGTAAACAATGGAATAAGAAAATTTGTTACCGTCGAAATAAATAAAAAGAAAATGCAACTCGACACTGGTTCGGATGTCTCTCTCTATCATAAATTTGCATACGTGGAAGAAGTTGGGGAAACCAACTTTAACGAAGACAAAGAAAATCGAGAGGTCAGTGATGGGAGAAAAAATACAATTTATTGGAGAATTTGTTACAAACGTCACGTTAAATAAAAAAACGCGAAAAGTTAAACTATTTGTCATGGAAAATGCCACGAACTTACTGGGTACGAACTGGATAACAGAATTCCAATTATGGGATCTACTGATGAATTCTTTCTGTTACAAGGTAGAAAGTTTAAACACCTAAGCCCAAAAATTAATAAAGAAACTTAAGGAAACATTTCCTACTGTTTTTTCTCCAGTGTTGGGAACGTGTACCAAGATGGAGGCAAAATTCCAGCTAAAAGAATCCAGTGTTGGGAACGTGTACCAAGATGGAGGCAAAATTCCAGCTAAAAGAAAACACTCAGGCGGTTTTCAAAAAGAAAAGGAATGTGCCATTTGCTTCAATTGAACAGATAGATAAAGAATTGGACAAATTAGAGAAAACCGGTGTACTTAAAAAAGTTGAGTATAGTGAATGGGCAACACCGACGGTATATGTGAAAAAAAAGTCTAAAGAAATTCGTCTTTGTGCTGATTTCTTGACGGGTTTAAATGCGGCACTCAAAGACTATAATTATCCTCTACCAACAGCAGAAGAAATATTTGCGAAGCTTAATGGAGGCACAATATTTTCGAAGATAGACCTCAGCGATGCATATCTGCAAATACCGGTAGAAAAAGAAACATCAAAACTTTTGTGTATAAACACACATCAGGGTCTGTATAAATTTAACAGACTACCTTTTGGGATTAAGGTCGCACCTGCCATTTTCCAACAAGTAATGGATTCGATGTTGGGTGGTCTAGATTTTGCTGTAGCGTATCTGGACGACATCCTCATGAGAAGTACAAGTATAGCAGAACACGTGGAACATATAAATGCAGTAGTTTCATGAATACAGGATTTGGGATTTAAACTCAAGGAAAGCAAATGCGAGTTTTTTATGGAGAAAGTAAAATATCTGGGGCAGATCATCGATAAGAATGGTAGAAGGCCAGACTCAGAGTGAGCAGCGGCTATTAAAGACATGCTGGCTCCGAATGATATTACCGCATTACAAAGTTTTTTGGGATTAGCTAATTATTACTAAATATACATCCCTAAAATGTGTGATCTGCGGGCACCATTAAATGAACTACTGAAGAAAGGAAAACCCTGGTAATGGACTAATGAATGCCAGAAAGCATTTGAAAAGATAAAGGAAGCGTTAACTTCGGAATTATTTTTAACTCATTACAAACCAGATTTGGAGATCATAGTAGCTTGCGACGCAAGTGCGTATTGAGTAGGAGTGTTCATCTTACACAAAATGACAGATGGTCAAGTAAAACCAATTGCTCATGCTTCTAGAGCGCTACTTCCGGCTGAGAAGAATTACTCTCAGATAGAGAAAGAGGCACTAGGAATAATATTTGCAGTAGTGAAATTTCATCGTTTTGTCCACGGTTGACATTTTAAGCTACAAACTGATCATAAGCCTCTAATTTCGATTTTTGGATCGAAAAAGGGTTTGCCGACGCATACAGCCAACCGACTACAGAGATTGGTTATAATACTGCTAAATTATAACTTCAGCATGGAGTACATACCATCGAATAAATTTGGCTACACTGATGGGCTGTCCAGGTTAATTCTAAAATGAGCGAACCATTAGAAGACACGGTAATTGCCTCACTGAAGTCAGAAGAAGAGCTAAAATTTACTGTGTGTAATGCAGTTCGGGAACTTCTGGTAACTCTAGAAAAAATAAAAGAAGCCACCAGGGACAAGTATATCTTGAAAATAAAATAAAAAATAGCCGAGAGGGACCAGTACACAACAAATGTTTTTTTCGCTTTGCGATACAGTATTGTTATACAGAGAACGTGTGGTGATTCCATACACACTGCAAAAGCAAATACTAAAGGATTTTCATACTGGTCATCCGGACAGCACTAGGATGGAGAGCCTAATGCGAAGTTTTGTATATTGGCTGAATATGGACAGGGACATTGTGAACGCAGTGGCAAAATGTAAAGGCTGTATTTTAACTGCAAAGGCACCCCCAATAAAATTTAATCCCTGGCCAAAAACAGACCTACCATGGTCTAGATTACATGTGGATTTCAAAGGTCCACTGAATGGATACCATTACATCATAGTAGTGGATAATTTCTCAAAATGGCCTGAGATACAAAGGATAAGAAAACCGATAACGCAAAGTACTAAAAACTTCCTGCTGGAATTATTCGCAAGGTTTGGTGTAGTAGACATAATTGTGACAGACAATGGATGTCAATTTACGTCAGAACAATTTAAAGATTTCTGCAGTGTCGAACATGTTACCACAGCTCCATATCACCCAAGATCGAACGGGTTAGCTGAAAAATTTGTGGACACCCTAAAAAGAGCTCTAAAGAAAGCTAGGGAAATACCTGCGGATGAAGTCCTACAGAAGTTTCTACAGGTATACAGAATTACCCAAAATAACAGAACACCAGCCTCACAATCGCCAGCCGAGGTGATGTTTGCATGTCGGGTAAGATCTGTCTTCGACAAATTACTACCAAAAAAGACAAAGCCAGGTAGAGAAAAATTTATTCAAGTAAAAAAATACAATCCTGGTGAAAAAGTATACTTTAAGGTCTATAAACAGAATAAATCATTCTGGGACATTGGAAAAATAGAAAAGCGGATTGGCAACATGATGTACTTCGTGAAAGGCGAAAATTTCACGTGCAGACGGCACATTAACCAGATCAGACGATGCTCTTCGGATACGTTTGATCTAACAATGCCAGCAACGATTTTACCTGAGGTACACCGATCCAGGAGAAAAAGAAAGGCAACTGATCATTTAAAAGTGGATTCAAAACGTAGGAGATACGCTACGATGTTGCTAAAAAAATGAAGTTTTTTTTTTTTTTTTTTTCATATTTCCTGTAAAAAATAAAAAATAAAGAAAACTGTTTTACTCCTACGGAGTAAAGTTTTAGGAGGGGGGTGAAACACACATATTCTATAGTTATTAGACTCTCCCACCTAATATAAGTAGGAGTAGTAAGAGGAACGAGGGTCAGTCGATGTCGGACGACAGTAGTCATCAGTTAGTCGAATACGAAAGTAGTCAGTGACCACAACAAGATTACTCTGCATAATACCTATTATATCAAGTTCCTAACGTTTGGTATATCGATCTTATTTAGGACCGATTTTAGTACAAATACAATCCTCCACTGTGAAATAACTCCACAACACTAAATTTAATAACATTAGTAAATTGATATATTTTATTACAAAACTATAGAAAATTGCTAAACTCTGTGAAGAAATTACAAAAACATGCAAAATGGCAAAATATTGGTAAATTTTGTGAAGCAAATGCAAAAAGCAATATATTTTCTCATAAAAAGATGTAAAGCTGCTCAATTTGATAAAATTGGTGATGAAAATGTGTATATCTTATTACATAAATCTACAAAATTGCTAAAGTTTTTCAAATCTGTGATAAAAATGCAAAAAAGGATATATCTTATATATATTTATTACAAAAATATACAAAATTGCTAACATTTTTAAAATTAATAAAGAAAATGCATTAAATGGATATATTCTATTACAAATGATACATGATGAAAGAATTTAGTAAACTGAAGAAAATGCAAAAAGAAATGTAATTTATTATAAAAAGATTCAGGATTATGTTAAGGGTTAAGGTTAATGTTAGAGTCAGGCTTATGGTTGGGGTTTAGGAATGGGATTAGTGTTAGGGTTTTATGATTAATGGTTAGTGTTAGGGTTTTATGTTTAATGATTATGGTTAGGGTTATGTTTATTGTTAGGGTTAGGTTCAGTTTCATAATATTAGTGAAGAAAATGTGTATTTTATTACAAAAATCAATGAATTTGCTTAATTTTGTCAAAATTGTTACAAAAATGTCAATAAGGATATTTTTATTAAAAAAGAAACAACATTGCTAAATTTGCTGAAATTAGTGAAGAAAATGCAAAAAAGGATATATTTCATTAACAAAAGAATACATTATATATATTCTATTACAAATAGTACAAGTTGAATTATTTTGGTAAACTTTGTGAATTAGATGCAAAAAGCAATGTAATACATTACAAAAACATTCAGGTTTAGGGTTAGTTTTAGGTTTAGTGTTAGAGTTAGGTTGAGGTCACGGGGTTAGGTTTAGGGTTAGATTTAGGATGAGATTTATGTGTTTTGTTTGGCATTAGTGTTAGGTTTATGTTTATAGTTAGTTTTTGTCTTAGGGTTAGGTTTAAGTAGTGTTAGGGTTAGCCATGTCTGAGTTTAATGTTAGAATTTGGGTTAGGTTTATTATTAGTGTTCGCTTAAAATATTCAAAATGTTTAAAATTGGTAAACAATGTGAAGAAAATGCAAAAAACAATATATTTTATTATAAAAAATACAAAATTGCTAAGTTTGGTAACATTAGTGATAAAAATGTTTTAAACAGATATATTTTATTACAAAACTATAGAAAATTGCTAAAAGTGGTTAATTTTGTGAATAAAATGCAAAAAGGGATATCTTACAAATAGATGCAAAATGGCTAAAATTGTTAGAAGTAACAAGGAAAATGCATTCAGTGGATATGTTCTATTACAAGTGATAAAAAATGAATGAATTTGGTAAATTTTGTGAAGAAAATGCAAAAGCAATGTAATTTATTAGAAAAAGTTTCAGGTGTAGCATTAGGTTTAGTGTTATAGTTAGGTTTGTGTCAGTTTGGGTTTGAGTTAGGGTTATGGTTAGTTTTTAGTGTTAGGTTTAGTTTTAGTGATTATGGTTCAGTTTAAATGTTAGGGTTATGTTTAGTGTTAGTTTTATGGTTAGGGTAAGTGTTAGGTTTAGTGGTTATGGTTAGGGTTAGATTTAGGTTTAGATTTATGATTAGGGTTACGTATTTCGTTTGTTGTTAACACTAGGTTTATGTCTTAGATTTCGTGTTTGGGTTAATGTTTAGTTTCAGGGTTATGATTAGTGGTTTGTGTTAGATAAGGTTTAATGATTAGGGTTAAGTTTAGTGCCAAGGGTTTGGTTTAGCATTAGGGCTAGTGCTAGAGTTATGGTTAAGATTAGTGGTTAGGGTCATGTTCAGAGTTAGTATTAGTTTTAGGTTTAATGATTAGGTTTAGTATTAGTGGTTATGTTAGGTTTAGTCTAGTGTTAATGTTAAACAGTGTTAGGTTTAGAGTTATGGTCAGGGTTAGGTTAAAATTGGTAATCTTTTAAAGAATACCACAAAAAGCAAAATATATTTTATTACAAAAAGATACAAAATTGCTAAATTTTGTAACATCAGTGAAGAAAATTTATTAAATGGATATACCTCATTACAAAAGTTTAGAAAATTGCAAAAATTGGTAATCTTTGTGAAGAAAATGCAAAAAGTACTATATTTTATTTTAGAAAGATGTAAAATTTTCTGAAATTAGTGAAGAAAAGACAAAAAAGGATATGTTTAATTATAAAATATACAAAATTACTAAAATTGTGAAATTACAAATGATTCAAGATGAATGTTTTTGGTAAACTTTGAAGAAAATGCAAAAAGTAATGTAATTTATTACAAAAAGGATTGGGTTATTGTTATAGTTTGGGTTAGGAATAGGGGTTCAGGATAAGGATTGACTTAGAGTTAGGTTTAGGGTCATGGGAGGTGATAGGTTTAGGTTTAAATTTTTGCGAATTGACAGAAATTAGTAAACTTGAAGCAAATGCAAAAAGCAATATATTTTATTATAAAACAATGGAAAAATACTCAGTTTTGGTAAAATTATTGAAGAAAAAATATTAAATGTATATATTTTATTACAAAAAGATACAAAATTGTTAATTTTGTCAAATCTGTTAAAAATGAAAAAACATATTTTATTAAAAAAGATACATTACTAAATTTGCTAAAATTAATGAAGTAAAGGCAAAAAAGGATATATTTTATTACAAAAAGATACAAAATAGCTAAAAATTTTAAAATTGATGAAGAAAATGCATTAAATGAATATATTCTATTACAAATGATACAAGATGAATGAATTTGGTAAATTTTGTGAAGAAAATACAAAATGCAATGTAATTACAAAAAGATACATGGTTAGTGTTAGTTTTATGTTTACTGTTAAGTTACGTTAGGGGTTAGATTTATAGGTTTATGGTAGCAAATGAAAAAACAGTGTATTTTATAAAATGATGTAAATTTGCTCAATTTGTTAAAATTAGTGAACAAAAACTATTAAATGTATAAATTTTTATTACAAAATCTACAAAATTGCTTAATTTTGACAAATCTGCAAAAAAAGGATGCATTTTATTAAAAAAGATACAAAATTTCTGAAATTGTTACAATTAATGAAGAAAATGCATTAAATGTTTATATTCTATTACTAATGATTCAAGATGAATTTTGAAGAAAATGCAAAAGCAATGAAAAATTTTCAAATTGACTCATTTATTGTTAGTGTTAATGTTAGGATTAGGGCTTTGTTCTGTGTTAGGTTGAGGGGTTAGGGTTAGAGGTAATGATTAGTTTTAGAGTTATGTTAGGTATTAGATTTAGGTTTAGTATAGGGTTAGTGTTAGGCAGATCTAGGGTTAGATTAGCATTTTTGTTATTTTTTTGTAATAAAATATATTGGTTTTACAATTTTAGACACTTTGTGTCATTTTAAACCTAACACTAACAATAAACCGAACCATAGCCCTGAGTAAAAGTAGCTTTACCCTAAACCCTAACACTCAAACTAAAATTAATCATTAAGCCTAACCCTAAAGTGAAGCCTAACTCTAAAACCGCCTTTTTTGTAATAAATTATATTGCTTTTTGCCTTTTCTTCACAAAGTTTAGCAAATTCATTGTTCTTGTATCATTTGTAATAAAATATATTCATTTAATGCATTTTCTTCATTAATTTAACAATTTTGCAAATTTTTGTAATAAAATATATTACCTTTTGCATTTTCTTCACAAAGTTTACCTAAACCTAAACATATCCCTGCCTAATTTTAACGCTATCCTCAACCTAACCTTAACCATAAGCCCTAATTCTAACCCTAACACCTAACCCTAAACTTAAGCCTAAACCTGAATCTTTTTGTAATAAATGACATCACTTTTTGCATTTTCTTCACAAAGTTTACCAAATTTTTTCAACTTCTATCATTTATAATAAAATATATCCATTTAATGCATTTTCTTCATTAATTTTAACAATTTTTGCAATTGTTTTCATAATAAAATATATCTTTTTCATCTTTTCTTCACTAAGTTTAGCAAATTTAGCTATTTTGCATCATTTTTAATAAAATATATCCTTTTTTGCATTTTTCTCACGGATTTGACAAAAGTAAGCAATTTTGTACATTTTTGTAATAAAATATATACATTTAATACACATTCTCCACTAATTTTCCCAAATTGTGCAGTTTCATAAAATATTTTGCTTTTTGTATTTGCTCCACAAAGTTTACCAGTTTTAGCCATTTGTAGCTTTTGTAATAAAATATATACATTTGATGCATTTTCTCCACTAATGTTACCAAATTTAGCAACTTTTATAACCTTGTAATATAATATATTGCTTTTTGCGTTTTCTTTTCAAAGTTTACAAATTTTAATCAATTCACATCTTTTTAAACATAACACTAACACTAACCCGAAGACCTGCCTAAAACTAACCCTACTTTAAACCTACTTCTAACTCTAAACCTTACCCTAAAACCTCAAACAAACCCTAATCATTAAACCTAACCTTACCCCTAAACCTAAACATGAAACTTTTTTAAATAAATTGCGTTGCTTCACAAAATTTACCAACTTGTATCATTTGTAATTGAATTTTTCCATTGAATGCTTCTTCATTAGATTCAAAAATTTGAGCAATTTTGTATCTTTTTTAATGAAATATCCTTTTTTGCATTTTTATTACAGATTTGACAAAATTAAGCAATTGTTAGACTTTTGTAATAAAATATATCCATTTAATGCATTTTCTTCACTAATGTTACCAAATTTCACAATTTTGTAGTGTAGAAAATTTTACTCACTTCATAATTCAAAATAAATATCATAAATTTAAAAAAAAATGTTGTATGTTTTCATGTTTGTTAATATGAAAGCATAAACCTGCAAGAAATATAGTTTTAATATTTAAAACAAAAAAGCATAAATGTGTAGAAAATGTTGCTTATTTTCATATTTTTATATAAAATGTATAAATGTGCAAAAAATATATTTTATTTTCATATTTCTAAATAAAAAAGCCAGAATGTGTAAAAAATGTACCTTATTTCCATGTTTCTAAATAAAAACAAATTTTCAGAAAATTTAGTTTATTTTAATCTTTCTGTATAAAAAAGCAAAAATGTGGAAAAAATATAGTTTCTTATAATATTTCGAAATCATAGATGTGTAGACTATTTAGGTTATTTTCATATTTAGAAATAAAAAATTGCTCAAAAAATCTTGTTTCTTTAATATTTCTAAATAAAATATCATAAATGAGTAGAAAATCATGCTTATTTTCATATTTTTAGATAAATGTACCAAAAATGTTTTAATATTTCTAAATAAAAAGCATAAATTTGCAGAAAATCTAGTTTATTTTCATATTTCTAAATAAAAATGCATAGATGTATAAAAAAAATCTTGCTTTTTTTCATATTTCTAAATAAAATACATGAATGTGCAAAATAATTTTGTTCATTTTCATTTTTTTAAATAGCATAAATTTGTAGAGTATGATGCTTATGTTAATATTTAGAAATAAAAAGTATAAATGTACAGATAATATAGCTTGTTTACATATTTCTAAATATGGAACATAAATATACTATATTTTTAATTCAAACAGCATGTGTAGAAAATGTAGCTTGTTTTTTGTATTTCTAAATAAAAATGCATTAATATCTAAAAATGTTGTTTATTTTAACCTTTCTTGATAAAAAAGCTTGAATGTATGGAAAATGTCATTTATTTTTGTGTTTCTCAATATAAAGGCATAAATTTTCATAAAATATTGTTCATTTTAATTTTTATTAAAAAAGCATAAATGTGCACAAAATGTTGCTTATTTTCATATTTGTAGATAAAGAAGCACCAATGTGCAAAAACTATTTTGTTTCAATATTTCTATATAAATACTGTAAATGTGAAGAAAATGTAATTTACTTTCATCTTTTTAAAGGCATAAATGTGCAAAAAATGTAGTTTATTTGAATATTTCTAAAGAAAAAACATAAAGATGCAGAAAATGTCACTTATTTACATATTTCTAATAATGTGCAGAAAATGTAGTTTATTTTAATATTTCTATATAAAAAAAACATAATTGTGTAGACAATTTACGTTATATTTCTAAATAAAAAACACAAATGTGTAGACAATTTACGTTATATTTCTAAATAAAAAACACAAATGTGTAGACAATTTACGTTATATTTCTAAATAAAAAACACAAATGTGTAGACAATTTACGTTACATTTCTAACTAAAAAAAAGCCTAGATGGATAGAAAAATTTGCAATATGTTATTGTTTCTAAATAAAGAGCATAAATTTGTAAAAATATAGCTTACTTTCATATATTTCTAAATAAAAAGCATAAATGTGTAGAACCTGTTGCTTGTTTTCATATTTGTAAATAAAAAAGCATATATATGCAGAAAATGTAATTTATTTCAATATATCTAAATAAAAAACATAAATGCATAGAAATTGTTTCTTGTTTTCTTATTTTTAAATAAAAAAAGCATTGTGGTGGAGTGCAGTGGTCACCCTTGAAATAATAATTATAGTAATACAGAATTTTGTTTATAGATTAGAAAAACAATCTGGGTGAAGTTTGTTCCCAGAGGTCTGCGCTGCCTCAGATTTAGTATTCATATGAACTATGGAATACCAATTGGGAAGAAGAAACTGCTTGTTTAATCATGAGGGGGAGAGGTCAGTAATTAGGCTGCAATCTATGTTTTTGTCACTAATACTGTGTTTATTTAAGCCCGTGTTTGTGCAAGAAATAGGTCAGTGGAAGTTTGAAGGTGGGTGAAGTGATAATAACAGAGTTGCTGACTGGCCATCATGCAAAGGACTACTACCGCTACTGACTTCACCACTACCACTCAACATGTCCGCTTGCTGCTGTGATACAGTTAATGCTTGCCGAGTGAATTAATTATGGCACTACTAAGAACAAAAAGGGTGAACTCAAAAGCCACTTAACTCCTTTCGGAATTATTTGCAATATTTTGTTTTTGCTGGACTTTATTGCTTATACACTACTTTATTGTAAAGGAAACATTATTCTGTTTGTACCAATTTCTTCCTTATATATTTATACATAAATTTTTCTTTGGACTCAAATCAACTTGTTCATATTGGATTTTTTTCTGCTTGCCCTGATTTTCACCCCAACAAACTTGCAGGTAGACCGGCTGAATCTTCTGGGTTCTTCGATTTGTTAATCGCTCTCCAGGATCAAAAATGACAACGTGGCTGGAAAGTTGAATCGAATCGACATTGTGAACATTAAAAGAAAGGAAAGGAGAGAAAACCCTTGCAAGTGCTGAATAGGACCAAAAAAAAAAAAAAAAAGAGAAAGAAAGGGTGTTAGTCAAAAGACTTTATTGGCTGAAGATAATTTACAAAAACAGTGGAACAGCAACAGAAGCTTACCCCACGTTGGTCACTTTTTGGTTTCCCTCGATTTTGGTGCACGGAGACAGCCAGTAGAGATTTTGTGTCACACTTATTCTTCAACTTTGCTTCTAGTTGAGGAACACCACCAGAATAAATGAGATGAATACTGCTGGGTCAGATATCATGGAGGGCGAATCTACAGTCCCCGAAATAACAGCGGCCTTTAGGGGTCTGTTGAGCAGGATGAATCCGACTGAATTCCACACTTGGATGATAGCTGTCCAAAAGACACAGCTAGTATATGGGTTGACAGACCATGAGATTGTGCTGTTAACATATGAGGCAGCAGCAGGACCAGTGTCAAATTTTATTGGGGGCCTATACAGGGAAAGCGTTCGGAAAACGACAAAGGGAACACTGTAGAGAAATAAGAGGCAGAGTGGCCCCAATAAAAATAAGACCTCTGAAGTGCTGGACATGCGGTGTGGCTGGATATTTTTCAGCCAACTGTAAATGGCGAAGGCGTTAGCAATGTGAAAATGTTGGACACTTAAGAAAGAACTGCTGGGAGAAAAAGTGTGTTGAGAGTGGAAAGGGAGAGGCAAGGAGGATGAGAAGACCAGTCACCACTCCACCCAAGGAAAGTGCCAAAAGAAACCAACCTACAGTGACGAATGATGAGCTCCTATTGCCAGCATCCATGTCAAGACTTCAGAGAAATAGGGACAGTCAACAGGTAAACAAAAATAAGGAGAGGTTGAGGAATAGGACCAGCACTCAGATATTTCAGTTGTTTAAAGAGGGACCAGACTTCACATGTAATGTATTGGTGGGGCACAAGGCAGTAAAAGCTTTAGTGGATACTGGGGCTTCGGTCTCCCTAATAAACTCCAAAGTGGTTAGATAGCTGGTGTTACATAGAAGACTCCAACCAATGGATTTATTAATTCACCAGGCTGATAGTAGTCAGATGAGAATATAGAGGGTATGACATAGCTACCATTCAAATTGGCAAGGACCCAACATTTGAGCTTAAGGTGTGTGGCTCCTGATATGTATGGAGAATTAATTTTAGGGAGTGACTGACTTAGGCTGAATAAGGCCCAAATCTGCTTTGACCTGGCTACATTGATTTTAGATGGGGTGAGAATACTATTGGGGAATGAAATGAAAGCAAAATGCCCTGTAATAGCCCAGACACTGAAACTCCCTCCTAAAATGGCTATTTCATGTGAAGGGAGGATAGATACAATGGAGAAATTGACAGAAGGGTTATATCAAATAACACCCACAGAGAGGTATGATAATGGTGGAGAAGTGTTAACCTCGTGTAGTTCCATGGTAGAAGGGATGAAAACGGTACCCCTATTGTTGGCTAATACAGCCAGTAAAATTATTACAATAAAACAGGGAGAAGATTTAGGTTACACCTATCCGATAAATGCATTAAACAGATGAGAGTAATTAAGAATTATGGAAGAAAGAGACTAGTAGCCCCAAAATAAAGGAGAAATACTTGATAGTGCCTGAAAGATATAAAGACGAGATAAGGAGAGATGTGGTGCCTAATACGGATAAAAAGTTACGACAGACCAGGACATTACAAATGAAAATAGACACTGGTGACCACCCACCCATTAAATTGAGGCCTTATAGAATAAGAGAAAATTAGTGGAAGGAGTGGTAAATGAGATGTTGGACTCAGGAGTAATAGAGAGATCTAGGTCCCCATGGAGTTTTCCAACAGTTATTGTGGAAAAGAAAAATGGAGGACATAGATTTTGTGTGGATTTTAGACAACTAAATGCCATTACAAAACCATTAGCGGTACCTTTACCCCTGATCAATGATATTTTAGCACTTTTGGGAAAGTCAACCTGTTTTTCTACTTTGGATTTAAGATCAGGTAATTGGCAAGTAGCCTTGGATGAAAAAGGCCAGGAGAAGATAGCCTTGTCATGTGGGTCTATTTCATTTTCATGTGATGCTGTTTGGGTTATCTAATGCCCCAGGTATATTTAGTCAATTAATGTCCATAGTGTTAGGAGATATGGAAGATTTTGCTATGGCTTACCTGGATGATATCATGGTGTATTCTAAGACACCTGAGAAGCATTTTAGGCACTTACAGAAGGTGTTCGATAGATTGAGAGAGCATGGGTTGAAATTGAATTTGCCTAAGTGTCAGTTTATGAAGCCAATGGTGTTTTATAAAGATGCCAGTGACAAATGTATCGGTGCGATACTTACTCAGCCGTATCCTGATAAAGATGGGCTAGTGCCAGGTATACCTGAGGAAGTACCTATATATTTTCTGTCTCACAGACTATTGGAGACACAGCAGAGATGGCCAGTGATAGAGAAAGAAACTTTCGCCATTTTATATGCAGTATAAAAATGAGATTATTACTTAACAGGGGCTGTGTTTACCATTAAAACTGACCATAAGCCCCTCAAACATTTATTAGAGGCAGAATGGACAAATAGGAAGATTCAGCAGTGGGCATTGAAGCTTAGTGGCTATCATTGTAAAATAGAGTATTTAACTGGAAAAGATAATACCTGTGCAGATCTGTTATCAAGAATTCCAGAAAAATTAGAGTCTGAATCCATTAGGTTAGAACCGGGTGTGGATGACAGGGCTTATCAGGTTAATGTGATAAATTCTCACACCCTAAGCAAATGTCAAGTTTGGGAGGAAGAAGAAGATGAGGAAGAAAAAATTATTAGGGACCCCCATTGGGAAGCAGAGAAGAATCAGGGAGATAGCGAAATTACTTCTCTTAAGAGTAGGGAAGAGGCAGGGACTACCTCTAAATATGTTACACACAATGGAGTATTGAGTTACCTTTCGGGACGAGAAGAAAAATAAGTTTCAAAATAGTAGTACCAAAAATGTTAAGACAAGAAATCCTAGACCAGTGTCATGAAAAGGTAGGACACATGGGGGTTGATAGAACCTATGAATTAATAGCCAGGAATCATTTGGGGCCTAGACTGTATAATGATGTATTGAATTTTGTGAACATGTGCATAACGTGTCAATTGCAGAGTAGAGATAACAGGGCCACCCCAGTGATGGAAACAGATATTCCAAATTATCCATTTCAGAAGGTGAGCATGTATATTTCAGGGCCCTATGGAGAGACTCCTCATGAAAATTCATATATAGTAAGCTTGGTGGACTGGCTGACAAATTGCCCAGAGGCTTTGCGGTACATGATAGGAAAGCACAAACAGTATCAAATATAGGAGATATTTCCTAGATATGGAGCCCCTGAGCAATTGGTCACTGACAATGGACCAGAGAATGTAAATCAAATTATGAAGAAGTTCTGAGAGAATTAAATACTGTACACATTACTACCTCACCATACCATCCCCAGAGTAATACTAAGCTAGAAAGATTCCATCAAACGTTGGATTCCTTTTCATAGGATAGTGGAACAGACAGGACCTGCTTCTTACATAATTTGGGATCAAATAGCAGGAAGAGTAAAGCAGGTATATGCTAATGATATAAAGTTAGCTGAGATAGATGGAGAGGGGTAAGGAGAAGAAGAAGGAGAGCTACTTTGGTTGAACCCGAAGAATTAGAGACTGATAGTGAAGAGGGAGAAGAGGAAATTATGATTGCCCCAGAGAGTTTGGAGAAAATAATAGATCCCATGAGGAAAGTAATGAAGCTGATGATGAGTAGTGAAAGGTTGAATAGTTGGGAAGAAGAGGATGAGACCAGTTAAAAGAATGATTAAAAACTGAAAAAGCATCTAAGGAAGTAGAAGAATTGCCTATAAAATTATGACTGAGAAGGGCAGTGCAAATTAAGACCCCAGAATAGATAATATGGGAAGATTCATAAAATAAATGTGGGAGAGCCTGAGAGTGAGCTGGATCACGGTTGTCGGTGTTAACTGTATGTGTGGATGAGCCCTCATGTGTGCGTGACACCACTAGCTGGGGACTGGATTACCTTTTCAGGTAATTACACAAATCGATAACCATAAAAAAAATGACAGAAAGGAATGTAGGAGTAAAAATGGACTCTTATCTCCATCTCCTTGCAGGACCACTGGTAGTGCTGGTGCTGGTAAGTGCCCGGGAATATAGTGCAAATACTATATTTAAAAAGACCAGTGAGGTAATCATAACTAGATCGAAATGGATGATAACCCTAGTGATAGACTTACAACCATATGAAGAGTTATTAGCTCGTTTAGAAATGGGCATAGTGAAGTTCGATAGTGCTAGAACACAGGTAGCTCAGGATTATCTACAGAATGAAGAGTACTGTCGTATAATGTATCCTTTGGCTCAAGAGTCCTTGATACTTGATAGACAATGGAAAGATATGAGTCTATACTTGAAGTGGGTACAGTTATTGCAGACTAGAAAAAAAACCATACTACCTATTGTAGGAAAGGCATTGAGTGTGTTATTTTGAACAGTGTCAGAAGATGATGTAAGGGTGATTAGGAGAAAATTGAAAGATGTGAAAAAGAACCTACAGTTTTTAGCTCAAATAGCTAGAGAGAGTGTATCCATTCTTAATGTTACAAGGTTGAAATTAGCTAAGAACAGAGGTAGTATAAATTGGTTAATTTTCCATTTGCAGGGTTTTAGAGAGGGGAGGTGTTCAATGTAACAGGATGCCTAACAACGGAACTGAGGGTTTTTACAACAATATTTTCAGTTGTCGATAACAAGTACAGACCGTCAGACCAGTCAGTCATTAACCTTATTACTAGAGCATGTGAGAGCTCAGTTGGATATGTTGTCCATGAGATACCTGTCATGAAGTATATTAACTCCAACCTGGTTAAGAGAAGTGTTGTTGGGAATACAGGCTAGATTACCTCATCACCTTAGGTTATCTGTAGATCCCACTGAACAATTATGGAAATATTATAGTGCCTTAGGGTGTGTCACTTTATTGGAAGATAAGAACTGATTAGTACTGGTATAGGTTCCTCTGTTAGATAGGGATAGTACCTTCAAAATATATCAGGTAATAAATCTTCCTATTCCATATTATAATACAAATCAAATATTAGAAGCTGTGGCTAGGTATAAGGTAGAAGCTTTGAATTTCGCCAAAACAAAATTTATGTTGTTAACGGATGAAGAAGCAAATAGATGTAAAGTTGATACTTTAGGCACTTGTGTATCTGCAAGTCCAATTTATGTGACTGGTAGTCATGATCTGTGTGTACTTGAATTATTTAAGAAAAATAAAAAGGGGACTAAGAAGAATTGTCAAAAAGAAGTATTACCCAGTGTTACATTACCTTCAGCAATTAGCATATCAGATAGAATTTGGGCGGTAGCCACCTAAAGAGAACTAGAATTATCGAAAGCCCACTAGAACTATAAAAGTGGAGCCACCGTTATTTATTGTAGAATTACTAATGGGATGTGGAGCCCATGGATCCTCGTAGTCACTCCCCCCTTATTACCAGGCAGAAGAAAAATTCGAAGAAAAAGAATCTTTCTTGGAATTAATGCCAACCTACGCGAGTAAATGGACAGAATTAAGGGAACCTATAGTAAAGGAATTCCCTGAGGTTTCTTTAAAGAAAATGCCTGTCTTATTGAAGCCCTTTAAAAAATTAACTTAGAAGAGTTGAAATCTAAATTAAGCCTAGTGAGAAGAACTAGTCTGAGTTGGAAAGAGAATATGAGTGCTATGACCGACCGTTTTGGGATTCCTATTGATTATTTTAGTAGTAGCAGTAATCTGGTGGTGGTTGAAGAGGCGGGCGAAGTTGTCAAGCGAACGGAGCAAACTAGCTAGTAATTACCCGAGCAAAAGAGGGATTCCATTAAGTGAGCTTTATAAAGGCAGATCCAGTTTGAATGTGATTGAACCTACTGTGGAGTTATCAATAGAATTATCAACTGTTGGAGAGAGCCCCAAATCGGCTACAGAGGTCATCAAGCCCTCTGTTATATGAAGGCAGGGCAGAAAAGATAAGAAGTGAATAACGACAATGAATGATTAATTAGTAAGGAGGGTTGAGAGCTCCAGGAATGATTAAAATATAAATGTTATTATTATTTTTTCTTTCTTTGCATGATGACCTGTAGACATAAATTTAATCCTGGTATTGATTTAACCGAATCGCGTGTTTGTGTGAAAACAAACAGTTGAAGTTGGAATTGGAGTTGGGTGACGGAAGTTGACAAGCAGTCGACCAGAGAGAGATAAGCAGTGAGAGTGAAAGCGAGGAATGAACTCAAGTTATCTGCAATATTGGCGCAATACTGCCAGTGAACCCACTTATATCCCGATAGTGAAATAATTACAGCAACTACTAAGAACAAAACGGGTGAATCTGAAAACTATTTCTCTACTTTCAGAATTATTTGCAATATTTGTTTGTTTTTTTTCATATACACTACTTTCTAGTAAAAGAAGCATTATTCTTTTTGTACTAATTTCTTCCCTATATACATATACATATACATAAATTTTTCTTTGGACTCGAACTGACTTGTTCATATTTGATTTTTCTGCTTGGCCCGATTCTCGCCCCAACGAACTTGCAGGTAGACCAGCTGAATCTTCTGGGATCTACAATTTGTTAATTGCTCTCCAGGATAAAAAAAAAATCACAAAAGTGGAATCAAATCAACATTGTGAACCGGAGATTTTGATTGAACCTGTATTACCGGACCAGGACAGGACCAACGGCCGGTCTTGTAGAGTACATCGTTCCTGTGGGGTGTTACAACAAAGCATTCCACACAAAAATTATCAAACTGTTTCATAGGGTGAATAGTGTCAGCATCATTCAGGATGACTGATTGATAGATGGATTTGAAAACAACCCACATCAAGCAATCAGTAATCACAACCTGAATTTGCAAGCATACCTACAGAGATGTAGAGAAAAGAACATCAAAATCAACCTTCATAAGTGCAAATAGTGCAGAGGAGGTTTATTACATGGGTCATATACTGACTAAATCAGGTTTGAAACCTGATGAAGAGTGTGTATACTTATGGAATTCCTAGTACCCATGATTTGCATGATGCCTTATAAATATGGTCAAATGCCTGTCAAAATTTGACAATACATTGACAACAAAATGCGAACCTCTAAACAGAAAGATCAATCTTTCCAAGAGCAACAAAGAGCATTTGAAGTAATTAATGTGACCTCGATTGAACAACACGCCAACCTACCTTACCAGACAGTTCTACTTCAACATCACACGACAGCCAGCCGATCAAAACCATCACAACATTAAAGTTGTGCATCAAACCCCACCAATGGCTAATCCACTCCAGGCCTATCCTCTGACACCAATGGGGACCTCAACCAAGCCAACCCAAGAAATCTGTCAACACCCTTACACCTGATCGATTTCCTAACAAACAGCAACTGAAAAGGACATATTAACAATTTTTACCAATTCCTAACAACTATAAATATATCATGTATGGATGATGAATTCACTGTTGAAATTTTAATCCTTGTTATTCCGTTCCTTCACAAGCAAACGCTTGTTATAAGATTAATAAAGCAATACCATATTTTGTCCTGGAATGAAATGATAACTACAGGAAATTTACACGAATTGTGAAAAATGTAAAAAATACCCTGCATCAAACAGGAAGTAGACACTGATTCCTATACTGGAATACCCATTCCAACATATTGGTCTGGATACTGGGCAGAAAGAAATACCAAATTTGTGTGGATTACCTTTCCAACTACACTTTAGTTGATCAACTCCAAGGAACTACAACAGTTTATACTGTTAGGCTGATGAAGAAACAATTCATGAGATGGAATTCCAGAAGAAGTTGTAAGTGATAGGAGCCCTGAATTCAACAACCAAATGATGAGAATGCAGGCCTGCAGATATGGATTCAGATGGAATCCCTGTTCACCAGACAAACCAAGTGCTAATGAAATGGTGAAATCGAAAGTGAAGCAAATAAAGAGCATAATTAAAAAGAAAGTAATGATCATTTTTGGTGTCACGGCTTTCCGCAACTCACCACCCATTTACACTTAGCGACCCATCTCTCTTTCCCGTCTCTCTGTTGGCATGTAATAGCAGTCGCTGACCGCAAAGACAATTAGGTCATCTGGCAACAGATGCAAGCCAAAGCTAAAAAATATATTCTCATACACGTGACGAATCCCGTGATCAGATACAAATGATTAAGCGGGAAAGATCGACAGAACTCAGTTGGGTGACGAATCTCGAAGGAAATGGAGTGTATATTAAATTCTCATGTGAATTGACTTTCCGAATTAAAGAGGAGTGACGACCTCAACTGACATGAAACCCCAATGCAGAATTAAACGGAGACGAGTCTTGCACGGACAATTCCTCTTTCACTTGTTACAATCAAGCAAGAGAGATTGTACAAGAGACGAACTCCAATTTAACTTAACACTATGCAGCTTACATTAAGGGCATAGGTGAATGGCGAAATGTGACCGTCACCCAAGAAACGCATATGTGATATACGTAATTGGATGAAAGATCTGAAACATGAATTTTGCACAGTTAAACCTATGACTTACACAGCATCAAATCTTCATAACCAAATGTACGATTTCTACAGTGCTGAAGCTAAATGACCAGATAATGAACACAACATTGAAGTAAGAAAATCAAAGGACACTGCTACTGAATTGGTTTGAAATTAAGAGGAACAAAGAGCATCATAAAAGGAAGAGAGAGAGAATGGAAAAAGAGAAAACCTTATTTTATTTCAGAAGTAAGACTGAAACTAAGTTTTCTTTTCAACTTTTGGCCTCATAAGATAATGCATGCATCTTTCTACACAGAAATGTATAACACACATCTTTACATACATTCTCATATCTAAATGTTTTTATGTATTGTCTAGTTGTACTTAAATTTTGCTAATTTGTATAATAATGTTTGTTGTTGGTCATTGTTCTGAAATCGTTTATTTGACTCGGAATCGCCCCACATAAGGGAGGTTAGTAAATACTGACCACTATACAAACACGCTGGCATACAGAGCCTCAAATTTGGAGGGAAACCTTTAAATGTCCAAATTCAATTTAATATTTTATTTGTGATCTAACTAATTCTATTGAATTCGATTTCAATACATATGTTGGGATTGCTATGAAATGATTGTGAGATCAGAAGAAGCGTGAAAAGCATGTTCTTCATATTAATCACAATATTAAGCATAAACATACAAGTTGAATAAATCTCAAGGCAAAATTGAACAAAGAAACAACGGTAGTCGTGAATTCAATTAGAAAAACACTGAACATGTATATACAATTAATTATAATACAATTTGGAAAAGCTTGTGTTTCAGTTTTGGTTATATGGATGTTTGACAAAATGTGAATTAAGTATCTTAATGAATTACAGTTCAGGAATGTTCCTTTGTTTAGAAAATGTTCAATTGTAATATTAAAGAAAATTTATCGAGGGATAAATTTTAAAGTAATGCAATGCGAGATTTTTGTTTGTTCTTGTTTTGACAGAGTTATTCACCCTGGACTGTATTTTTTATCTTAATGCTTGAATTGCAGTTTCTGTTTAGTAGTGTAGAATAACACTTTTTTTAGAAATGTGCAATGAATTCAGAGAGTGACAGAAAGCGGTTGAAAGTAGAGTCATGTGTTGACGCGCGCAAAGTCCTTTAGTCAAAATGTAGATACGCGTGGATCTGTGTGGAATCTCTCTGAAGGCGAATTCTTGACGATATTTATTCGCATATGTAAACATATACAAAATGTGGCACAAGGCCGAAAAAGGGGGTTGGGGAAGGACGGTCATCATCTGTCTTAAACTTAAACTTAGCTAGTCGCAACCACTGACCCAAACATACCAACAATAGTCCTAGCACCAAAACAACACATTCTTCCATACCGTTCTTACTACATCCACCATAATTCCTCAAATTCTCTATGAAGTTCTAACTAGTCCCCATATGTACAATTCAAAGTCAGTGGGGGGGGGGATAACAATTTAAAAAACCCCAATGAATATTTACAAAATAAATGAACTATTTACAAGAAAACAAAACAAAATAAGATTAGTAATAAAACCCCCCACAGTACCTAAATGTGGCAGTAACATCAGTTAACTGGACGAAAAAATTGCGAGATTATAAAAAGTAAAACACACTCATCCTTCCAAAATCACTCACACAGGCACACACTCATTTAGACACACTAACAACTACGAAAAACACACACAAGAAACGAAAGTCATCCCGCAACCACCAGAGAACTGACGTCACTGACCACCTAACGAGGGAGGGGAGGGGGAATTAAACTAAAGAAAAATAGGGACAGAAAAAAGGGGGGGGGGCTAATGAGCATACATACCCTAGCTAAGTTAACCAGAAACGCGAAACTAAAAATTCAAACTAAACCTAACTAGTCTAATACCGGGACGGGTTGCCTCTGTTCAACCCATGAGGGACGAAATCCTGCACCTAACCGAGGTCCAAGTGCCACTCTAGGTCAGCTCCTCTCACGCTACACATTCGCGCAAGATTTACCCACCTTTTGCCGAATTCTGATGAAGAGAGTCGCCACCTTTCCGTCCTAATCTTGACTTTAAGCTGATGCTTAAAGTACAAGATTAGTAGGGAAGAAGTGAACTTCTCACCTCCATAGAATCCCTTCTGACGTGTCACCCAAATCACGACTCTCATAACTCCTAGCAAGCAGTGGAACACATAAAGTTCAGACTTTGTTAACGGCGGGGCCACATTGCTACAAACAGAAGCGGCCTCAAGGACAAAAAACTTTCCCTGCAACATGCGAACCATGAGGCCTTCAACAAACTTACACAATGGTGCTACCGACTTGCAATGAAAGAAGACGTGACCAAGGGTCTCGACTTCCCCCTCACAACGTCGGCAGTTTGGATATTTCTCCAAACCCGCTGCGCAAAGTCCTTTGCCGACCCAGAGGGCCCCACGTATCACCAGCCAGGTGAGCGATGCCTCATCGTTGTTGAGACATTTCAACCCAGAAGCCCAAGGCCAGATTGAGCGAGCCTCCTGCTCCGTAAGACCGAGCTCGTCAATCAAATCATCATGAACGGACCCCCTGACTACCACTTGATATAATGCCCTACGAGACAACGCCTGGACGTTGTGGAGGCCAACCGTCGCCCGTAAGAGGTGTTTCAGAGCCAGACGACATTCACGGTAGAAGGAGCACTCGGCACGAGGCAAACGGCCAGCCTCCTCCTCGCCCGAGTGCACACTTCTCAAGGATGGGAAGGATCTACGGGCGTCTAGCACCAGGTAAAGAGATTCCGCGTAGGACCGGATTCGCCTTTAACTTGCGAAGGAAAGGTTCCAACGCAAGAACGTAAAGCATAGGCGAAACCGGACAACCCTGACGAATAGATCGAGACAATACGAAAGGTTCCGATCTTACCCCGTTCACTTCTACCAGCTTACCGGGAGTCGCATACATAAGCCGGATCCAGGAGCGAAAGTACGGCCCGAAACCGGCAGCCGAAAGAACAGCCTCCAAGAATCGATGGTCAACCCTATCAAAGGCCTTGGACTGATCTAAATTGATCAGCGCGGCTTCACTGTCGACTTTCTCGATGATCAGGCGCACCATATGAAGGTTGTCCTGAATAGTCCTGCCCTTCACAGAACAAGTCTGCTCGGAGCCAATCAGACTAGCCAGGACAAGCTGCAAACGGTTAGCCAAGACCTTAGCCAAAATCTTTAACTCTGTATTTAACATCGTTAAAGGGCGAAAGTTACCTATCCCATCCCCACCGCTTTTGCCCTTACGCAGCAACTTGATCACACCCCTGGTGAAGCGTTGAGGTATAGACCCCTGCTTCATCCAGTTGTTGAAGATCAGCTGCAGCAAAGGAACAAAAACGGGCGACTGCCTCAAGTAAACTTCGTAAGGAAGACCATCTAATCCCGGAGACTTATCCAGGCCAACCTTTTTCAGCGCTTCCCAGATTTCCGACTCAGTGATGGGACCCTCGCACCCAGCCGCCTCAGCTGCCTCAAGGCAGGGAAAGTCAGCCAAATAGGTGTCGAACTGAGCAGAGCTCAGACCGGGCTCCCTGGTAAAAAGATCCCGAAAGTAATCCCGAAAAGCCTCGCATATGCCCGAGTTTGTAGTCACTGTCCGCCCATCCGGCAATGTGACGCTCGCGATATGCCGTCTTGAAGCATTCCTACTTTCCTCTGCACGCAGTTCCGCGGCCATATTCGTCGCCTCAGAGGACATTCTTTTTAACCTAGCCCTAACTACCAGAGCTTGATCCTTCTTGGTAAGCAAGGAGGCCAACTCTGCCTTAGCTAGGACTACTTCCCCACTATCACGGGATTTCACAGCCCGATCGACTCTTTGCTCTAAAGCCGTTTGCGCCGCTAATCTATCTACGCTGAGTCGACGACTAAAATCGGCAGCAAACGTTCGAATTTTAGATTTAAGTTTGTCTCACCAGGCATTTCCCACCACAGCCCCCGACAGTTCCCTTTGTAACATTAGTAAAAACTGGTCCCGGAAATCCTGCTCGCCAAATAACGTGCAATTGAATTTCCAGTAGCCAGTCATCCTAACCTTACGCTTATCTAAGTTTACACGGACCCGGACAAGCCTATGATCCGAATAAACTATATAATGAAAACTTGGACACCCTAAGAGCCCTACATCGACTCTCCTAATTAAAACTCGGTCGAGGTAGCTCGCAAGCACACCTACAGCCGAGCTGCCACTATTTGTCCAAGTCCACACTACCCGCTGAGGGTGTTCATTCCGGTACTTGTCGATAAGGTCAAACCCATCGACAAAGCCCCGAAAATGTTCCACTCCCCAGTTTTTAGTACCCGGTTTATATTTTGACCCTATACGATCTATATCGGGGTCAAGGACGGCATTCCAATCCCCCGCTAAGATTAACCGACGTGATGTCGTCATAAACGGCTCGATCTGCCGAAACAAAGCAAGTCGCTCAGCCTGGATGTTGGGCCCATAAACCCCAATGAGACGCAAAGCCTTATCCTTTATGGTAGCATCCAGCACGCAAAGCCTGCCCGCCGGATCTGCGAAGACAAGAGCACACGCAGCCTTCAAAGACTTGCTCACCAGCCAAGAGACACCCCTCGAGCGTCCATCAAACATGCTGAATAAAGAGTAAACTCCTTAGACAGAATGCCTTCATAATCGCGAGAAGAAAAACGGGTCTCTTGCACACAACATATATTCACACCGAGGCTCTGAAGGTCGCGAACGAGTCTCACCCTTCGAGACTCCAACCTCAGGCCTCGGACATTCAAACTAGCTAACCAGAGTTCCATTATCGAATCGATTAGGGTCGCCCATCAGAGTAGAACATTGCTGGGGTGAGGACACCGACAGCCTGTCCCATTGATCCTGACGCCATCTCATTGTCGACGGTATCACCATGAGACAGACCGCCGATGTCCGCAGGATAGGTAAGTTTGAGTGCTCTATAAAGGGAAGGGTGAACGAAAACAGGGACCCTCCCTCTACACATTTTTGTTGGGTCTAGATCTGGTTCATATACAGCCGCTGGGGGCACCAATTTCAGGGCCGCATTTGCCTCCTCTATCATGCCCCAAATCTCCCGCGTACCCGGGCCCGATCGCACAACAGTCAAGAGTCTTTTAGCCTTTTCAAAGTTTGCAGGATCTTCTACTTCCAATCCATTCAATTTCTGGAAGTTCCACAATACCTTTAGTGGCCTAGGGTTCTTGGTCTGGCTAAATACGTTCTCCGCATGGACCCGGGATACGCGGCAGACATCTTCCCCTGAGTGATAAGGCGGTTTCAGTTTCTTTTTTTTTTTCCCCACAGTTTGAGTGTCTGGGCTCCTATTTCTTTTTTTTTGAGGTGTCTGTGTAGGTGTTGGGGTAGGAGTGCTTGATGGTGTGTTTGAGGGAGTCATGCCCGAAGGGGTCTTGAAGGGGGAAGGCTTATTTGACCTGTGTTTTTGCTTAGTTGGGGAATTTGACAAAGATTTGGGCGGTGGAGGTTTAGCAAATGATGGAGGGGAAGACGGGGCAGAGGATGAGGGGCGGGGCACCCCCAGCGACTTATGCTTCTTTGCCCTCTTGTCATCCAGCTTCTGCTTCAATTTCTTCAAATCCAGAATTTTTTGCCAACTAGGTTCGTTCATTTTTTGGGTAGGAGTGGCTGTCTCTTCATAAGAGGCCGAGGCGTCGCCCTCCGCGCTAGTAGAGGGAATGGGGCTGTAGGTGGTCTTATCCCTGGAGTCATGCTGGGACAGAGGTCCCGCTGTCCGGATCTTCCCTTTAGCCCTACCTACTACACGCCATTCCCCCTCATCCTTCTCCTTCTCCACACTTGTGGAAGGCGTTGGTTTGGGGGGTAATGGAGGCAAAGACCCAACCGAGGGATTTTCCTCACCGGTCCGTTTCGTAGGTAGGCCCATTACAGGCGCCGCGGATTTTACAGTGTCGGCCAAAGGGGGATTTTGGTCGCTAGCAACCGGAGCTCCAGGGGCCTTCTTCCCTGGGCAGGAGGAGGAGAGATGACCAGTCACTCCAGACCTCCAGCAAATTGGTTTTCTACCGGTCACGATGACCGGCATTCTCCGGTCGCCCAAATCCAGACAGTTGGGGATGGACTTGAAGGCCGCCTCATCTATCATAATGTCAAAAGTCCATCCCCCGTTCAAATTGTCCGAGAGAGCCCCTAAAATTTGGCCGTACTGCATAAAAAATGCAACCAGGAGCTCTCCGGATATTTGGGGAGGAACCTCGAATACGGCCACCCTGGTCCTTCGCCGTCCCTGATACTCAGTACGAAGAATTAGATCCTTCGTGATCAATTCTCGCCTTGCCATTTCGAGGCAATCTTCAGGTGTGGGCAGCAGTACGTCCCACATGAAAAATTTAACGCCCTTTATAACTCTTTGGGGTTTTATCCCCAGGGACAAAAGTGATTTAATAATCGTGTCTTTCGTGGAGCGACAAATTTTGCGCGTACGCTTGTCCACCGCGAAGACCGTCACCATTCTCTATTCGAACACCTTTAGTTCTTGGGCGTCTTTAAGGAAGCCATCTTTATTCACAAGATGGGTGTATTCCTTAGCCTTCTCCAAGAACTCCGTGATGTTCACAATGCAACTAGGTGGGGACTTCCAGCAAGAGGGCGATTCCTCGGCTGGCGACTTCGATGGTACCGAAGGGGGCACCTTTTCCTTAGAGTTGGAGACCTGCATGGCCTCCTCCTTATCCGTGCTACTAGCACTGGCCTGGTCAGGTTTATTCGGGGAAATTTTCCCCCGTTTTTTATTTTTAATTTTCTCTGGGGGGTCGGCTTTAGCAGCCGCCCCAAAGAGGTCTTTCCTCACACCTGACCGACTTAAGTCGTCGGCCATTTCTAAAAAGGTGGAGCAGACAAGCTGGACAGATTTGCTAATATCGTAAGGAGTTGGGATTGGAAGAGGGAAAAAATCGAAAGCAAATACAAAAGTAGATTCTTCTAAAATTAGAAGAAGTTAAACAATAATCTTCAAAACCAAGACTATTAAATAAATTAGAAAAACAAATAAACTAGATGAAATTAAAGAAAAAAAAAAAAAAAAAAACTGTAAACTAAAATAGTCTCGTAAGACCTTTTTTTTTTAAAGAAAAAATACAAAATGGCGCCCGAAGGCAGCCGAAAATAAAAGAAAAACAATAAACTCCTTTTCTTTTTTGGTCAATAAATTACAGAAAGAAAAATAAAATAAAAATAAAGTCTGGTTTGAAACTAGTCAAACCAAACTAAAAAATAAAGGTTTGCGGCCGAAGCCGCTAAAGAAATAAATTAAATAGAAAAATACAAAAACTAGATACTAAAACAAAATAAAGGATTGCGACCGAAGTCGCTAATTAAATTGAAAAATAAAACAGGAGAGAGTATAAATTAAAACAAAAACTTTCTTTTTCTTTTCTTATACTGTACTAGAAACAAATAAACAGAAATAAAAAGCCGGTAGGACTTTAGTCAAACCGGACTAAAAAAATAAAAAATAAAATATGTTGGCCGAAGCCAAGAGAAAAAAAAAAAAAAATAAATTTAAACAAAAGAAAATAAAAAGAAAGGAAAATAAAAACTTGACAGATAACTTAACTTGTGGTAAAAAATCCAAAATATGTCAAAGTCCTCGCAAATAAAAAAACAACAAGTTCACCGGTCCCAAAACTTGTCCGAAATGAACTGAAACAGCAGTCAGAAGGCGAATTCCTGACGATATTTATTCGCATATGTAAACATATACAAAATGTGGCACAAGGCCGAAAAGGGGGGTTGGGGAAGGACGGTCATCAACTGTCTTAAATAAAACTTAGCTAGTCACAAACACTGACCCAAACATACCAACAATAGTCCTAGCACCAAAACAACACATTCTTCCATACCTTTCTTACTACACCCACCATAATTCCTCAAATTCTCTATGAAATTCTAACTAGTCCCCATATGTACAATTTAAATTCTGTGGGGGGGGGGATAACAATTTAAAAAACCCCAATGATTATTTACAATATGCAATAATAATATATACAAGTAAAACAAAACAAAATAAGATTAGTAATAAAAAAACCCACAGTACCTAAATGTGGCAGTAACATCAGTTAACTGGACGAAAAAATTGCGAGATTATAAAAAGTAAAACACAGTCATCCTTCCAAAATCACTCACACAGGCACACACTCATTTAGACACACTAACAACTACGAAAAACACACACACGAAACGAAAGTCATCCCGCAACCACCAGAAAACTGACGTCACTGACCACCTAACGAGGGAGGGGAGGGGGAATTAAACTAAAGAAAAATAGGGACAGAAAAAAAAGAGGGGGCTAATGAGCATACATACCCTAGCTAAGTTAACCAGAAACGCGAAACTAAAAATTCAAACTAAACCTAACTAGTCTAATACCGGGACGGGTTGCTTCTGTTCAACCCATGAGGGACGAAATCCTGCACCTAACCGAGGTCCAAGTGCCACTCTAGGTCAGCTCCTCTCACTCTACACATTCGCGCAAGATTTACCCACCTTTTGCCGAATTCTGATGAAGAGAGTCGCCACCTTTCCGTCCTAATCTTGACTTTAAGCTGATGCTTAAAGTACAAGATTAGTAGGGAAGAAGTGAACTTCTCACCTCCATAGAATCCCTTCTGACGTGTCACCCAAATCACGACTCTCATAACTCCTAGCAAGCAGTGGAACACATAAAGTTCAGACTTTGTTAACGGCGGGGCCACATTGCTACAAACAGAAGCGGCCTCGAGGACGAAAAACTTTCCCTGCAACATGCGAACCATGAGACCTTCAACAAACTTACACAATGGTGCTACCGACTTGCAATGAAAGAAGACGTGACCAAGGGTCTCGACTTCCCCCTCACAACGTCGGCAGTTTGGATATTTCTCCAAACCCGCTGCGCAAAGTCTTTTGCCGACCCAGAGGGCCCCACGTATCACCAGCCAGGTGAGGGATGCCTCATCGTTGTTGAGACATTTCAACCCGGAAGCCCAAGGCCAGATTGAGCGAGCCTCCTGCTTCGTAAGACCGAGCTCGTCAATCAAATCATCATGAACGGACCCCCTGACTACCACCTGATATAATGCCCTACGAGACAACGCCTGGACGTTGTGGAGGCCAACCGTCGCCCGTAAGAGGTGTTTCAGAGCCAGACGACATTCACGGTAGAAGGAGCACTCGGCACGAGGCAAACGGCCAGCCTCCTCCTCGCCCGAGTGCACACTTCTCAAGGATGGAAAGGATCTACGGGCGTCTTCCTTCCAGAAGGCGCCCCCGTCATCCGAATCGCGACACAAACGATCCAGGAACCCGATGCGAAGCATATCGAGACGAATCTCAATGCTAGGCATACCTAGACCGCCTTCAGAGGGATGAAGGCAACAGATCTCCCGACATACCCTAGGAGCTTTGCCTCTCCACAAGAAAGAGAACAAGAGCTGTACTAATGAAAGTACTGTGGTAGACGGAAGTGGAAGTACCGAGAGTCGGTAAAGGAGAATCGGGTAGATATGTGAAACACATACCTCCGCCCTCCCCTTCAAGGAAAGATTCCTCCGAGACCACAAATTAATTGCGATCTCGGCCTTCTCTCGTACCTCCGACCAATTCATATCCAACTGGATATCAGGACCGAACCAGACGCCGAGTATCTTGATCGGCCCGTCCGTCCAGCTGAATGGTCCGGGAAGAGAAACCCCCTTCCACGCACCCAACCGCAAGCCAACAGACTTATCGCGGTTGATCTTGGCCCCTGTCACCATCTCATACCCACTGATTTCTCTGCTGACTTCGTTAATCTCGGCTCTGCTCGACACAAGAACCGAAACGTCGTCAGCATAGGCAGAATACCTGGCCGAGGTGGTAGCACCAGGTAAAGAGATTCCGCGTAGGACCGGATTCGCCTTTAACTTGCGAAGGAAAGGTTCCAACGCAAGAACGTAAAGCATAGGCGAAAGCGGACAACCCTGACGAATAGATCGAGACAATACGAAAGGTTCCGATCTTACCCCGTTCACTTCCACCAGCGCACCGGGAGTCGCATACATAAGCCGGATCCAGGAGCGAAAGTACGGCCCGAAACCGGCAGCCGAAACCTAACAGCCTCCAAGAATCGATGGTCAACCCTATCAAAGGCCTTGGACTGATCTAAATTGATCAGCGCGGCTTCACTGTCGACTTTCTCGATGATCAGGCGCACCATATGAAGGTTGTCCTGAATAGTCCTGCCCTTCACAGAACAAGTCTGCTCGGAGCCAATCAGACTAGACAGGACAAGCTGCAAACGGTTAGCCAAGACCTTAGCCAAAATCTTTAACTCTGTATTTAACATCGTTAAAGGGCGAAAGTTACCTATCCCATCCCCACCGCTTTTGCCCTTACGCAGCAACTTGATCACACCCCTGGTGAAGCGTTGAGGTATAGACCCCTGCTTCATCCAGTTGTTGAAGATCAGCTGCAGCAAAGGAACAAAAACGGGCGACTGCCTCAAGTAAACTTCGTAAGGAAGACCATCTAATCCGGAGACTTATCCAGGCCAACCTTTTTCAGCGCTTCCCAGATTTCCGACTCAGTGATGGGACCCTCGCACCCAGCCGCTTCAGCTGCCTCAAGGCAGGGAAAGTCAGCTAAATAGGTGTCGAACTGAGCAGAGCTCAGACCGGGCTCCCTGGTAAAAAGATCCCGAAAGTAATCCCGAAAAGCCTCGCATATGCCCGAGTTTGTAGTCACTGTCCGCCCATCCGGCAATGTGACGCTCGCGATATGCCGTCTTGAAGCATTCCTACTTTCCTCTGCACGCAGTTCCGCGGCCATATTCGTCGCCTCAGAGGACATTCTTTTTAACCTAGCCCTAACTACCAGAGCTTGATCCTTCTTGGTAAGCAAGGAGGCCAACTCTGCCTTAGTTAGGACTACTTCCCCACTATCACGGGATTTCACAGCCCGATCGACTCTTTGCTCTAAAGCCGTTTGCGCCGCTAATCTATCTACGCTGAGTCGACGACTAAAATCGGCAGCAAACGTTCGAATTTTAGATTTAAGTTTGTCCCACCAGGCATTTCCCACCACACCCCCCGACAGTTCCCTTTGTAGCATTAGTAAAAACTGGTCCCGGAAATCCTGCTCGCCAAATAACGATCAATTGAATTTCCAGTAACCAGTCATCCTAACCTTAGGCTTATCTAAGTTTACACGGACCCGGACAAGCCTATGATCCGAATAAACTATATAATGAAAACTTGGACACCCTAAGAGCCCTACATCGACTCTCCTAATTAAAACTCGGTCGAGGTAGCTCGCAAGCACACCTACAACCGAGCTGCCACTATTTGTCCAAGTCCACACTACCCGCTGAGGGTGTTCATTCCGGTACTTGTCGATAAGATCAAACCCATCGACAAAGCCCCGAAAATGTTCCACTCCCCAGTTTTTAGTACCCGGTTTATATTTTGACCCTATACGATCTATATCGGGGTCAAGGACGGCATTCCAATCCCCCGCTAAGATTAACCGACGTGATGTCGTCATAAACGGCTCGATCTGCCGAAACAAAGCAAGTCGCTCAGCCTGGATGTTGGGCCCATAAACCCCAATGAGACGCAAAGCCTTATCCTTTATGGTAGCATCCAGCACGCAAAGCCTGCCCGCCGGATCTGCGAAGACAAGAGCACGCGCAGCCTTCAAAGACTTGCTCACCCCTCGAGCGTCCATCAAAACATGCTGAATAAAGAGTAAACTCCTTAGACAGAATGCCTTCATAATCGCGAGAAGAAAAACGGGTCTCTTGCACACAACATATATTCACACCGAGGCTCTGAAGGTCGCGAACGAGTCTCACCCTTCGAGACTCCGACCTCAGGCCTCGGACATTGAAACTAGCTAACCAGAGTTCCATTATCGAATCGATTAGGGTCGCCCATCAGAGTAGAACATTGCTGGGGTGAGGACACCGACAGCCTGTCCCATTGAACCTGACGCCATCTCACTATCGACGGTATCACCATGAGACAGGCCACCGATGTCCGCTGGATATGTTAATTTAAGAGCCCTATACATGGAAGGGTGAACGAAAACCGGGACCCTCCCTCTACAAGTTTTTAAAGGGTCCAAATTTGGTTCATATACCGCCGCTGGGGGCACCAATTTCAGGGCTGCATTCGCCTCCTCTATCATGCCCCAAATCTCCCGCGTACCCGGGCCCGAACGCACAACCGTTAAGAGTCTTTTTGCATTTTTAAAGTTTGTGGGGTCCTCTATTTCCAGCCCATTCAACTTTTGAAAGTTCCACAGAACTTTTAAGGGCCTGGGGTTTTTCGTCTGCCCCAACACGTTTTCCACATGGACCCGGGATACGCGGCAGACGTCTTCCCCTGAGTTATATGGCTGTTTTAATTTCTTTTTCTTTTCCCCCTTTTCCCCCACGACCTGAGCGTCTGGACTCCTGTTTCTTTTTTTTTGCGGTGTCTGAGTAGGAGTTGGGGTAGGCGTGTTTGATGGAGTCATACCAGAAGGGGTCTTGAGTGGGGAAGGCTTATTTGAACAATGTTTTTTTTGTTTGGCTGGGGAATTAGTTAATGATTTAGGTGCTGGAGGTTTAGCAAATGATGGAGGGGAAGACGGGGCAGAGGATGAGGGGCAGGGCACCCCCAGCGACTTACGATTCTTAGCCCGCTTTTCGTCGATCTTCTGTTTTAGTTTCTTTAGGTCTAGGATTTTTTTCCAACTAGGCTCATTTAACTTTTGAGTCGGAGTGGCGGTCTCTTCATACGAGGCCGAGGCATCGCCCTCAGAGCTAGTAGAGGGAATGGGGCTGTAGGTGACTTTTTCCCTGGGGTCATGCTGGGACAGAGGCACCGCTGTCTGAATCTTCCCTTTGCCCCTACCTACTATGCGCCATTCCCCCTCATCCTTCTCCTTATCCACACTTGTGGAAGGCGTTGGCTTTCGGGGTAATGAGGGCGAAGACCCAACCGAGGGATTTTCCCCACCGGTCCGCATCGTAGGTAGGCCCATTACAGGCGCCGCGGATTTTACAGTGTCGGCCAAAGGGGGATTTTGGTCGCCAGCAACCGGAGCTCCAGGGGCCTTCTTCCCTGGGCAGGAGGAGGAGAGATGACCAGTCACTCCACACCTCCAGCAAATTGGTTTTCTACCGGTCACGATGACCGGCATTCTCCGGTCGCCCAAATCCAGACAGTTGGGGATGGACTTGAAGGCCGCCTCATCGATCATAATGTCAAAAGTCCATCCCCCGTTCAAATTGTCCGAGAGAGCCCCTAAAATCTGCCCGTACTGCATAAAAAATGCAGCCAGGAGCTCTCCGGAAATTTGAGGAGGAACCTCAAAAACGGCCACCCTGGTCCTTCGCCTACCTAGATATTCCGTACGGAGAATCAGGTCTTTTGTGATTAATTCCCGTTTTGCCATTTCTAGGCAATCTTCTGGCGTGGGCAGCAGCACGTCCCACATGAAAAATTTAACACCCTTAATGACTCTTTGGGGTTTTATCCCCAGGGACAAAAGTGATTTGATCACTGTGTCTTTCGTGGAACGACAGATTTTGCGCGTACGCCTGTCGACCGCGAAGACGGTCACCATTCTCTGTTCGAATATCTGTAGTTCCTGGACGTCTTTAAGGATGCCATCTTCATTCACAAGATGGGCATAATCCTTTGCCTTCTCCAAGAACTCCGCGATATTCACGATACAACTCGGTGGGGACTTCCAGCAAGAGGGCGATTCCTCGGCTGGTGACTTGGTTTGTGCCGAAGGGGGCACCTTGTCTTTATCGCTTGGGTTGGAGACTTGCATGGCCTCCTCCTTCTTAGTGTTAGAAACACTGGCCTCGTCTGGTTTATTTGGGGAAACTTTACCCCGTTTTTTTGGTTTACTTTTATCTGGGGGCCGGCCTTAGCAGCCGCCCCAAAGAGGTTTTTCCTCACACCTGACCGACTTAAGTCGTCGGCCATTTCTAAAAAGGTGGAGCAGACAAGCTGGACAGATTTGCTAATATCGTAAGGAGTTGGGATTGGAAGAGGGAAAAAATCGAAAGCAAATACAAAAGTAGATTCTTCTAAAATTAGAAGAAGTTAAACAATAATCTTCAAAACCAAGACTATTAAATAAATTAGAAAAACAAATAAACTAGATGAAATTAAAGAAAAAAAAAAAAAAAAAAAAAAACTGTAAACTAAAATAGTCTCGTAAGACCTTTTTTTTTTAAAGAAAAAATACAAAATGGCGCCCGAAGGCAGCCGAAAATAAAAGAAAAACAATAAACTCCTTTTCTTTTTTGGTCAATAAATTACAGAAAGAAAAATAAAATAAAAAAGTCTGGTTTGAAACTAGTCAAACCAAACTAAAAAATAAAGGTTTGCGGCCGAAGCCGCTAAAGAAATAAATTAAATAGAAAAATACAAAAACTAGATACTAAAACAAAATAAAGGATTGCGACCGAAGTCGCTAATTAAATTGAAAAATAAAACAGGAGAGAGTATAAATTAAAACAAAAACTTTCTTTTTCTTTTCTTATACTGTACTAGAAACAAATAAACAGAAATAAAAAGCCGGTAGGACTTTAGTCAAACCGGACTAAAAAAATAAAAAATAAAATATGTTGGCCGAAGGCAAGAGAAAAAAAAAAAAAAAAAATTTAAACAAAAGAAAATAAAAAGAAAGGAAAATAAAAACTTGACAGATAACTTAACTTGTGGTAAAAAATCCAAAATATGTCAAAGTCCTTCTCGCAAATAAAAAAACAACAAGTTCACCGGTCCAAAAACTTGTCCGAAATGAACTGAAACAGCAGTCAGAAGGCGAATTCCTGACTGGTGAATTGGACTGAAATTTGTCCTTTTATTTACTCTGAGAAATTGAAATAGGCTCCAGCGATTTGGGGCGGTAAACAAATTCTGGGGTCGTCTCGACCAATAATAAGCCGAGTTTCGCAATGTGTGGTGTTGATTGGTCGAAACTAGCTCTTATGGAATAGTCTGTTTTTTAACAGGGGTGAGTGGAAAAATATGGACGATTCTACAAATACATATAAGCACTGCAATTGACAAAAAGCGGATCACAGAGCCTTGATATTTCTCTGACTTTCTCAATTAACCCTAATATCATGTTTTCCACTACATCTGCAAGTTTTAAATTAATTTACCGCCAAAAAATCGAAACAGCTCTTAGTGCTTACCATGAAAGTAAATAAATACGAGCAACATCTTCAACTTTTTCTTTTTCCTCTGTTTTTGTATTTTTATTTTACAAAATAATTTTTCCTCTGTTTTTCCTAACATAATCCAAAACTTCGAATTCACTCATTCACCAACAAACTATACTTCAAATTCAATATCTACGATTTTTATCAAGACAACAAGAATTCTACTCAAAGACCATACAGTTTGCTAATCAAACATGTTATTGAAAAAGCAACCTTGATAATTTTTTATATTTCAAAATTGAAAATAAAACAAAGTGCAAACTTGGGAAAGTAGAAACGAAATAAGTGTTGAGTGTATTATTTAATGTTTTTTTAAATTTGTCCCCTTTTCTACACAGAAAGAGCCGTGACCCAACCCCTAATCCCTAAACTTAAAACATAAACATACATAATAAAATTACAAAATAAAAAAATGTAGGAAACGAAATAAGGGTTTATTGTATTAAATTAATGTTTTTTTTTTTTGTAAATTTGCTTTTTAATGCCCCAACGCCTGCACGCTAAATATCTCTTAAAATTTTTCCAAATCGTCACAATTCCGTGTAAATGTTCGAATTAACAACTAAGTTATGAAGAAACCTACTGTTTTTTGGAGTTATCGACAAGAAAAAATCGAACTTCCTGTTGGTCATTTGTCCCCCATTACTGCCATGTTTAGTAATACGGTGAGGGGTACTTCTGCTGGCCTAATCAGAAATTATGGCCTATTCTTTTACAGACTTTCGGTGAAGAAAATCACTACGCACTACCGAAAAAAATGTATTTTTTTTTTAAGTTTAGTTTTATTTATACCAAAATCAAATTAAATAATACAATAGAACCTTTTTTCCGTGTAGAATAGCAATGACAAATTAAAAAAATATATTAAATAATACAAGAAACCCTTATTTTGTTTCTAGCATTTTATTTTATTTTGTACATAATCATGCTCTTTACAAAGTGTTATGTTTACGGGTTATGGATGTTATGGCTATTATTACCGTTGGGTGATTCTTTCACCTAAACATCCAAGACTTGTTGAATTGGTTTCGTCGCTGAAATAAATAGACAAAGAAGAGACGGAAAGATACGGAGACACTAGGGACAGTTTAGGACACTGACTTTATTTCTTTTTTTATTAGATTCCAATGACCTCTTGTTGGGGAATTTCCTTCCCGAACAGTTGGCACGTCTTCACCAGTCAAGGTCCAACAGAGAAAGAGATAGATTCTTCTAGTTTATTTTTGGCGCCAGGAAGTCTCTCTTTTTGCACATGCTCTCTTTTGTCTTTCCTATCCGAGGACTCCTGGGAGATTTTTATGTTTATTTTATTTTGTGCTTTTATTTAATTTTGTATTTTTATTTTATTTTGTATTTTTATTTGATCCCGACAAAGTTTAGGCTTAGTTGTTAGGGTTAGGATGGGTTTGTTTAGGGTTCTTTCTGTGTAGAAAAGGGGAGAAATTTAAAAAAAATTAAATAATACAATAAACCGGGTTAAGTTTAGGGTTAGGTGTTAGGATTAAGGTGGTGTTGTTGGGGATTAGTGAATATGTATGTTAAAAATCAGAAGGAAAAATATTTGTGAAGGCGTGTTCAATAAAATTCAATCCTCAACAATATTAATTAATTTTGAACAGTTCATGTAAAAACAAAATTTAAGAAAACAAAGGCAAATTAAATGCAAACAATAATGGTTTATATACAATTAGAATATATACAAATGAGTTAAAATCTGTTAAATGTTTTGTGCTGGTGTGTTGATTTTTGGCACGTTAGAAACTTTTTGAATGTGTCAATAAGATATTGTTCGAAAAATAAACAGTTGTTGTTTTGTGCAAGTGTTTGAATTGTTTTCTAGTCAACCGAAGTTTCGTACCCTTAGTTGTGTTTGTATGAAATGTTTTGAGTTATTAATACTTGTTTCGTAGTGATGGAAAATGTCACTTTTGAAGTATAATAATGAAGTTTATAAAGTTTTTTTGTTTGACAGAGAGAGAAAGATTATGCCAAATAGTTGTTGAGTCAGAGTTTGATTTGCGCGAGAAGATCAAGATTTTGGATTGCGTGAATTTGTTTTGGCGTCTCTCTGGATGCTGGAGTCTGACTGACTAAGCAGGTCGAGTTTTTTCTTTTTATATGTTTTCAGCTAGAAAAATAGGCTCAAGAAATTTGAGCGCCAAAGAGATTTTTCACGTGCATTCTAGGCTGTTAACCAATGAGAAACTGAGTTGTTGAAATTAGTGTTCTGATTGGATAACAGGTGTAAAAATGGATTGTTCTGCTAGTAGGGGTGAAGGATAACGTGGATGATTCCACAGTGTAGTGGACCGTGGAGTGAAGAGATATCAGAAGGTTAAAATTTCCTGCTAGCCGGTCCAGCTACATGAGAATGTTGGACTTTAATTGAGTCAAAAGAAGACAAAGAAAAACAAACAAGACCGATATATATATATGTAAACAGATATATATTAATAACGAGTTAAACAAAGACATGGACAGTTACATAGAGTTTGTATGGAGAAATTATGTGTGTGTGTTGTGAGTGTTCGTACGTACGTGTATTGTTCTTAGCGTGTTCCCAGAATTTGGGAAACGCTGTATCTGTGAGAGGTCACATATTGGTGTTCGTTGAAAAGAGAGATTTACTCCACCTCCACGCGAGGTGACAGCCCAAGGCTTAAGTGGAAAAGAGATTATTTATTCCTGTGTATAACAGAAAATGTGGCACAAGGCCGAAGTGGGGAATGAGGAAAAGGTCGGTCTTCTGTCTTAACTTCTAAACTTAGCTAACCACAAATGCTGACCCAATCATACTAACACTATTTCTTGCACCAAAACAACACATTCTTACTTACCTTTCTTACCACACCCACTATAATACCTCAATGACTCTATGAAAATACTAACTAGACCCCATATGTATCGTTTAGGGTGGGGGAATAAAATAACAATTTAAAAATTTTTTAAAAGTAACCCCAATGACTAATTACAATATGAGACAAATAACTATTTATAAGAAACTAAACAAAATCTTGTTAGTAAAAGTGGAAAAGAGAGATCGAGGCGAAGGGTCAGCCAGTATTTATAGCCAGGGGAGAGAGACCCCTGTTGAAGGATTAAGGAACTGAGGAGGAGCTAACTCCGACAGTGGGGTTTTCTTTTTCTGTAGAAAAGGGACAAATTAAAAAAAAACAAATAATACAATAAACAGCGTTTAAGTTTAGGGTTAGGTGGGGTTTTCTTTCTCTGTAGAAAAGGGGACAAATTAAAAAGAAATTAAATAATACAATAAACCGGGTTAAGTTTAGGGCTAGGTGTTAGGGTTAGGGTAGGGTTTTCTTTCTGTGTAGTAAAGGGGACAAATAAAAAAAAAATTAAATAATACAATCAACCCTTATTTCGTTTCTGCTTTCTTTACCAAGTTTGCGCATTATTGTTTGTTTTATTTTCAATTTTAAAATATAAAAAATGCTTTATTGTATTATTATTTCATTTGTTCTTTGAATTTGTCATTGCTATTCTACACAGAAAAAAGGTTTTATTGTATTATTTAATTCGTTTTTGTTTAAAGTTTTCTGTTATAAATAAAACTACACTTATAAAAAAAATTACTTAAGATAATGCGTAGTGATTTCAAAAAGAGATATAGCTGCAAAAGAAGTAAATAGGCCAAAATTAATCTTCCGTCGATGGAAGTGCTACGCAGTGAATCAGTGAACATTATGGCAGTAATGGGGGACAAGAAGTCCGATTTTTTCTTTTTGATATCTCCAAAAAACGATAGGTTTCTTCATAATTTAATTGTTGATTTGGGAAAATTATAAGAGATATTTAGCGCGCAGGCGTTAAAAAGCAAATTTACCTTTATTTTTCAATTTGTCCGCTTTTAATTTAAAGAAAGCTTTATTGTATTATTTAATTTGTCATTGCTATTCTACCCCGAAAAAAGTTCTATTGTATTATTTAATTTGTTTTTGTTATAAACAAAACTACACTTAAAAAAAAATTACATTTTTCTTTAAGTTAGTGCGTAGTGATTTTCTGCACCGAAAGTCTGTAAAAGAAGTAAATCGGCAAAAGTTTTTTTTTGCTTAGGCTACCGGAAGTACTCCGCAGTGAATTAGTGAACATTGTGGCAGTAAGGGCGGACGAATGACCAACAAGAAGTCCGATTTTTTCTTGTCGATAACTCCAAAACGGTAGGTTTCTTCATAATTAATTGTTAATTCGAGTTCAGCATGTACATTTACATTTATGACGATTTGGGAAAATTTTAAGATATATTTAGCGCGCGGGCGTTAAAAAGTAAATTTTCGAAAAAATAAATTTTTAGACAATACTTTATAAAATTAGACGTAAAAAATGTTATTATATAATAATATATTTTCTTTTTTATTGGTTAAATTGTTTTAGTAAACTAAACAAAAACCAATAAGAAGTGATAATAATAAATAAATACCAAACTTCGGCTATGAAAAGAAAGGAAATATTAATCAATTTCGTGTTATAGTCCTTGTTCTTTTCCGTAATTACTCGTTTTCAACTCCGCTGAAAAAGATTTTTTTAATTCATGGGGAAAGGGAAGCCAAAGAGTCAAGGTAGTAGAAGTCATGCCGAAGTACCAAGGTCGGGTTACAGTCGAAAAAAAATACGGCAAGACAAATTTGATGGCCGTCGTTTTCTTTCTCAAGGTTTAAGTGAAACTTGTGATGGTTCGTACTTTTCAACTCAAGCGATTTTAAAAACAGAGTTTCCAGCTTTTCATGTATTGTAAAATAATTGTTTTGAAAAATATTTCATTTTCTTTTTTTTTTTAAGAATTGCTCATCCTTTCTTTGTTTTTTAATCTTCTTAAAGATTCTTGTTTAGGTTCTTTATTTTTCCTTCAAGAACAATTTTAAGAAAAAATTGAGGCTGCAATCCCCTGATCCCACCAAAAATGTTTTTTTTTTTAACCTCTTCGTGTTGTACCTTCGTATTATTATATATATTTTTCTGTGCGCCCACATGCCTACCGAATGTGACACAAGATCAGTTTTATAAAAAAAAGTGTGTTTCAACGGCAATAATACAGTGGAAAAATTGCCCAAGCCCCCTCAGTACTTCCCCTTCCGAGATATTGTTATTAAATTTTTTTATTTTTTTATTTTACTACTTTTTTTTTTTTTAAGCGTTTCACCAAAAGCAAGGTGGGAAATCACTAGCCCGCAAGGGGTTACAGAGAGTTGGCATGAGAGCAAATAGGAGTGATAGAGGAAGGATGAAGAGAAGGATAGGGGATAGATCAAGGCATCTGGAGATGTCGATTGACATTATATTTGAATAGTTGGAGATTATAGCTATCAGGAAAACAAGAAATGGGGAGGGAGTTCCACAGGTGAGAAGTGCGAGACATGAAGCTATTGTAGTATAAGAGATGGCTACATTTGACAGTGAAAGAGTGAGGGCTAATCATAAATGGAAAAGCACTTTACAATTTAATGACTCCACTAATTTAAAAAGAATTTAGTATTTTGTGTGTGTACTGTTCAACTTGTCGATATTTATAAATATGGATGTCCATTATCAAAAATAAGAGAATATAAATTTAAAATTTATTGCTAATTTTCAAACATTTTCACAAGTTTTTTCATAAGAAGAAAAACCTAAAATTAAATAAACACATTCCTGGGTAGTTAATAGAAATTATATAAAAAAAAAAGCGTTCATATTCATGAAGCAATTTCTTTCAGTTCTTGTCCCCTAACTTTAATTTCCCAAACATCAGTCAGTCAATACATCAGAAAAACTATTAAAGATGCTTCTCTGTGATATTTTCAGCTAAAAGTAATATTTGGTTCAATTCAGATTAATTAAACTTTAAATCAGCTCATCTTCCTTGAATTCAGAAAAATATATTTTATTTTTGAAAGATTTTTTAGTAAAGAGAATTATGTATGTTGACAGATCTGTCAATATAGATGAATTTGTAGATTTTACTGAAAGAGTGACCCTCACCCAAGCTTTAACACTGACTAGTCAATGCTTAACATATGTTGCATTTTGAGTCTTGATTTTATCAGTGTGCACCAAAAGCAGAGGAAGGGACATTCTTCGTTCTCACAAGATAACAAGATGAAAGATAAATGTTACATTGGGAAATATGAATCCAAAACCTGTTTCCCCGTATATCTGTTTTATTTAGGGTTTCACCTGCAGTGGATAAGTAGGTGCCATTGGAGAACAACTGCTATGTTGCTCTCATAGAGGAGCTCTTTCATATACACAAATGAAGTATTGTGAGTCCTCCAATACTTCATTTGTGTACAAGCTAAGCTTTTCTTTTCCTGCTTTGAGATTAAAATTCTTCACTTGCTAAAAACATCTTGAAAATTTATAAATATCATAACAATTCTCAGCAAAAATAACATTGTACTACTCTGGACCCCACCAAAAAAACAGTAAATGAATTTAAGATTTTCTCACATTCTCCATTATCAACATTTCATATCATAGAATGTGTTTAAAAATAATGATCGCTCTACTTAAAAAAGGATTTTGATACTTAACAACAAAAGTAACCAGTTTACAAAAGATGAGATACTGATTTCCATTATGGACCACTGTACCCATAAATGGAAACAATTCAGTCTGATGAGACCACGTCTGACAGGAGCTGCTTAACCACAGAAAGTATATCAATGCTCAACACACTTGCATGTGAATCCCACTATTTAATATCAGAGTGTGTCCTGCTTATCTGGCCTGCAAATTTAAATGCCTGGAAGACAGGTGACCTTGCTTGCATCTTGTTAATAATGGGTACAAGTATGAGATATTTGTCACTGCAATATTAACTTCCACTTTGCTTTAATGGTTTTTCCTTTAAGATAAGGTTTAAAGGTGGGCTTTGGTGATAACTTGGTTGTACCTTTTTTCACCTTTTCTATCAGTGTTTTTTGTTGTTAGGGAGCTTTTTCAAAATTCTTGAACATTTCTTTAAAAATATCCACTGCTTGGTGCACGTGTCACTGTGAATTTTATCCAGAGCTTTAGCTATGAATTGTAACTATAAAAGCTGTTCCTCAGCAGATCACTTCAATGCAAAGTTGGCTACCTTATTTCTCACTTGTGAATCTACTTTCTCTCTGCTAACTTCACAAATTTGAAAGAGAATTGGCCAGTTGTTTATATAATTCTTCAAACAGTCTGATACAGTGTTCCACTGAGTGTCCTGGTTGTATCTTGCTGGAGCATAATGATCGTTCCTAAAGTGTTTAGGCACATAAATCTTTTAAATTAGGAACTTCTAAATCATGAGCTTGGAGATTTAAAATGTGTGCTGAACACCCATAAATCATAATATTAATTTCACTTTATTCTAATAGTTTTCTCATCTTGCTGACATGAGATGCATTATCTTTTACCATACTACCAACATAATAGCCAAGGTCTTCTGTTAACTTTTTGTTGAAGACTTGGCAATTTCTTGAAGGTATTCTGCAGTGTGGAGTTGGCTTGATGTGTCTATTGTGTTCAGTAGGTATGTATGACCAGTTGATATTATCAGAGTTACATACGTAATGGGCTCATTGTGAATGTTTGACCAACCATTTAATGAAAGACACAGATTTTCATTTTTGAGATCATTAACACATTTTCTATATTCTTCCTTGTAGACCATAAGCAGGTACTTGTTGGCAATCTCTTGTTTGGATGGAGGCATATAACTTGGTCTCAGCTTCTCTAATATCCTAAGGAATTGAATGTGTTACATCAGTTGAAATCAAGAGCAGGTTGCAAATATCATTCTATATCTATGTGTGTGTATGTATATATATATATATATATATATAT